>PVJS01007955.1:0-54495 GCA_004027185.1 Glis glis
GGGGGGGAGGGACACCAAGAGCTGTGAGCATGTATGTTAACACCAAACTGATACTCATTGTGATGTGAGACTACAATGCACCAATAAAAACATAAAAAAAAGAAAAGTGGATAAATTGATGGCAAACTCACAAGCATAGTAGTTGAATAATTTCATATTCTACAACTTTTGTTCCAGAAGAAATACAGGGTAATGGGGACCTTACTCATTTTTGCTAGGGAATCTCCTTGGTGATTTTTCATAGCTGTATGGTTGAAACTACCTTGATACTATCTGTGCTCCCGACTATGACAGGGGAAAAAAGGAGTCCAGAGAAAATAATTTCCCTTTAAGCATCTGAGGCTCTGAAGTGTCATTGGTACTTTTTTTCTCATTCCACTGCTAAGAATTTGGTCCTTGGTCCACTCTCAGTAGCAAGAGAGACTAGCAATTGGCAGGCAACTAGGGGGGCCACATGCTCCTCTAAATCTTAACTATTATGGAAAAAAGGCCGATAGGTTTGGGGTGCCAGCCAACAGTCTACCATCAAAGACTTGATGATATTTTTCTCATTGACTTATCAATCCAAAGAATTTCTGGCAGGCACCAAGAACTAATGCTTAAATGTTTCTTGTGTTTTTGGAGGCGAAGCTTGCCTTAGGATGCATCTAAGGCATATAGCCAAAGTCTCCATGAATCAAACTCAAAATTATCTTTTATTTTGCTAAAAGTCATGTTAGTAAAAAGGATGTATTCTCTCCTGTCTCCCATCATTCAAGGTCACATTTTAACATTGTGTGATTCCCGTTGTGTGTTATGCCCCAATGGTTCTCTAGTAGCTGGAGATCTGGGCACAATTTCTAACCTCATCTGATAGGTTTCAGCCACTATTCCCCACCCCAGTTCCCAACTGCCTGCATGGTGAAGTTCCAACTGGCTAATTGCTTTCATCCAGCCAATTGGTTGGTGCAGCCTGAGCTGTGAGTTCTCTCCTGAAGGACAAAATTGTGCTTTTGACCAAGCGTTATTAGTTATAGTAGAAAACAAATTGTCTCAGCTCTTTAATCTGGCACTTTTCCAAATTCTGACAATATCTACTTTTAATTCCATCCAAGTAATGTTGTGTATTTCTAGCATGTGATGATAGATATGTTAGTTGAAAATATCTGCAATTTTTCAGGTTTCATTGTCATTTCATATATAATCAACTCTAACTTTCATTGTCAGGGAGTTTTCCACCACAAGATATAATAAAAAAATATGGCACATGAAATTAAACCAATACAAAAGTAATTAATGGGAAAGGCTTCTCCTATCTTAGACTTCCAGTTGTACACTGCAAATATAAAATAATGTTAATAGTTCACTGCTTTTCGCTACATAAATATTTCATGCATATGCATGCATACCTATGAACTTCATGAACATTCAGGTACATGTCACGGGCACTATTTTATATCTTCATATTTTCAATTAATCACACATATTCTAGTATAAATTAAGTCTAATACATTTGTACTCAAGGGCTATACTATAGAATTGTAGAGACACACTGTCATTTATGTTATTAGTTGTCTATTGATGGACTTCTAGATTGTTTTCAGATGTTTGCTATGATGCATGGGGCTTCCATTTACATTCATAAATATCTCATGTACAAATATACTTTTAGGAGATTTTTAGAATTAGATTTATGTCACAAAATTTCTTTTTACTCTCTATTTTGTTGTTGCTATTTGTTTGTTTGTGGTAGTGCTGAGGACTGAATCCAGGGGCGTTCTACCTCTGAGCTATACCCCCAGCCCTATTTTATTTCATTTATTTATTTAGTTAGTTAAATTTTTGAATCAGGGTCTCACTAAGTTGCAGAGAGCCTTGCTAAGTTGCTAAGACTGGTGGCAAACCTGAAATCCTTCCATTTTAGCCTCCCATGTACTGGGATTACAAGCGTACACCACCACAACCGGCTGTTGTTGCCTATTTAAAATTTGATGGAAGTTATGTAAAATGTAATGTAACATTATAAAATATAAATAAATTGGGCATGGTGGCACAAGCTTGTAATCCCAGTACTTAGGAGGCTGAGACAGGAGGATCGCAGGTTTGAGGACAGCCTCAGCAGGTAGTGAGACTCTCATCAACTTAGTAGGACCCTGTTTCAAAATAAAAATAAAATAGGGCTGGCGGTGTAGCCTGGAGGTACAATGCCCCTGGGTTCAATCCTCAGTACCACATACACACACAAATATATAAATAAACTATTTAAAATCCAAATCTATCTATTCATCTATCCCCAAATATCTATATGTATGTACCAGTAGCTACATCATTTTTATTCTTTTATATTTCTTCTCTACATTCTGTTCTAGGAAAGGTGCTTCCCTCATCCTGCCCTAAGGTAAATCGTTGTTTTTGATTGCCAAGTACTGGAATTACAGGCATGTGTCATCAAACCTGACTTATAGAGATTTTGAAAACCGAAATCCAGATTTTAATTTTTCTAGTGATTTTTTTTTTGCGGTACCGGGGATTGAACCCAGGGGTGTTCTACCTCCACGCTACACCCCTGGCCCTAATATTTTTTATACTTTATTTTGAAACCAGGTCTCACAAAGTTGTAGAGGGCCTCACTAAGTAGAGAGAGAGAGAGAGAGAGAGAGAGAGAGAGAGAGAGCTGAGGCTGGCTGCGAACCCGGATCCTCCAGTCTCCGCCTCCCAAAGTACTGGGATTACAAGCGTGCGCCACCATGCCCGGCTTCTAGTGATTTTTAAAAAGTTTTTTAAATGAATACATCTGACTAAAAAAAGTCTTCAAGTTACCAAAATAAAAAGCAAAGTAATAACTTTTGACTCATATTCACATGAAATAGACAACTTGATATACTCTGGCTCTTCTTTACCATAATTCTCAGATTTTAAAATATATTTTTATGCACAACACTATCTAGAGAGTTGGACTATATATTTAGCTCTGTCAGAGTATATATATGAGTGCTAAATTTTCTGAGAATTGAATAATTTTTCCAGTTTTTAGAACCTGTCTTAGCAGGTAACTAAACAATAGAAATGTTGTCATTATTGTTATTATCATCTCAATCCTCCTTTTTCATCTCTTTATAATCATAATTACATTTTAGATAATTGATTTTATTTCTTGTTTTCTATTTTCTTCCTCTGGAACCAATCCTTAGATTGGATTTACATTTTCTGACCTTATTTATTGCCTTCTCTCTTAAACTTTTAGATGCTTTCCTTTAGTATTTTATTTTCCTTTTCATTTTGGTAGAATTCTTTAGGTTCCTGATCATTATTGGAATGCTATTCTTTCTAATATTGTTCTGCCTCTTATATGCAAAATAAATTTTTCCTTTTGCATTTTAGGTATACTGAATTGTCTCCTCCTTTATTGCGATATTACTTTGTATCTTTATCTCAGTACTGTTCTATCTCTCAAACTACCTATGCCCTTTTATAGAAACTATTAATTTTGCTGGGTAAGGTGACAGTGCACACTTGTAATCCCAGTATTTGGGAAGCTGAGATAGGAGGATCACAGGTTCGAGGTCAGCCACTTCAATTTATCGAGACCCCCAGCAACTTAACGAGACCCTGTTTCAAAGTAAAAAATAAAAAAGGCCTGGAGGTAGAGTGCCCCTGAATTTAATACCCATTACCAAAAAAAAAGTTATTTTACAAAGTATAGTTAACAATGGTTTTGAAATTTTTCCACTTTTAAAATAAAAGATTGCTTTTAGAAATATGTTCATTCAGTAAGATTTTCTAGTAGCTTATCCATTAACATCTGTTTACATCTACTACCTCCTTCCTCTCAGATTCAATTATAAAGGCCAGGTTGATTCTGTCATGATCTATGAATACTCAGGAATGCCTTTAGTGTGAATCTGATGACCTGAACTGGAATAATCTCTTTTTCATCACATCCTCTTCCCTGCCTAGTAAGTGTAGTACAAGAATTAATACAGTCTCTTGTACGCAAAGCTCTCAGCACTTAGCTTGATTTTCAGGAAATGTTTTTGTTGTGCTTCTGACCATCCCAAAATACAACACAGCCCTGCCCTATCATTCTATATAATGATTTTATACCATGGGACAGTTTTGTTCTGAAAAATACATGCTACAACTTTTGTACATTTGTGAATGAGAAGGGGAGAGAAATCAGAAAACGTAGTGAAGTGGTTCAGAGCATAAAGCTCTACTGGTCAGAATAAGTCCTCTCATCCACATTCCAGAATGCAATTGCCCAGGTTTCTTGTTTCCTGTTTTTTTTTTTTTTATTTCAGACACTCTATTCATAAAGGGAGCATCAACAGGTCACAACTGTTGGTACTGCTTGGTTTGGGTGATGATTAACGAGCAGTGCTAGCCAACGGCCTTGCGCTGTCATCTGACCAGTTTTGTTGACCTCTTCATGGATCTACTTTAATTTGCCTGTGGCTCCTTTTGCTGTTACTGCTCTATCCCTCTATGAGGTCGGTGAATACCTACTGTGTTGGGGGCTGAGGTGAGCTGCCAATGCTTCTGATTCATGACTGTGATCTAGTTATTTAGCAATGCCCTAATGCCACAACCATTTA
Organism: Glis glis; assembly: GCA_004027185.1. Classification (NCBI taxonomy): domain Eukaryota; kingdom Metazoa; phylum Chordata; class Mammalia; order Rodentia; family Gliridae; genus Glis; species Glis glis. The sequence goes on from PVJS01007955.1 coordinate 4,575, forward strand.
GAGAGCTCCAGTTTCCAAAGTATGAGCTGGAGACAGAAACCATCATAGGGACAGAAGGAAAATGTACTTCTGAGCCTTGACTCATGGCCTGATGGCAGACCCCAAGAAGACTGGTGTGAGCCACCCTCAACCAGTGTCAGCTTTGCATCCTTGAGGTCAGGGTACTGTGCTGTGTCCTCTTAAACAATAGCAGTAACTTACCTTTAGCACAGGGCAAAATGCTTGAGTCCAGTGTCAACTAACATTCCTACCCCTGCAAGTAGCCGATGACATGAGCTCTCTTTCATTCAGTGAGGCAGCCTGTTGTCTTCTTGTGGGAGCTGTGTCTCTCTTCTTAAAAGGAAGTCACAATAAAGTCTGGCCTGCATTTTTGCTTGTCTAGCTTGATTTCATTTCTATGCTTATTGAGTCAGAGATCTGTGTGTCTAGCATCGAGCTGAATGATTACACTTAATATTTAATACCTTTGGCCCACTGCAGAACTTCTGCACATTGGACTCCTAGGCCCTGGACAACCCAAGACAATAACAAGGGAAAAAAAGGTGGTTACAACTCTCAACTCTGGCTAGTTAACAGTTGTTTGGGGCCGTTTCCCATGCCTGGTTAGGTACCTGCTATAATTTTTTCTTCAGCTTTTTATTCTTCCTAAGCTGGGTTTCTCCATATTTGTGGACATACTTGCATTAACTAAATTTACTATACCTTTTATGAACTCAGCAGTATGTTGGGAAGGTAGAAGATTGCAGTTGATATTCATTGCATCAGTTTCTTCTGATAATGCCAAGAAGTCTTCCATACTGCCCCATCCAGGTGACTTTCTCTGGCTCTGCCATCACGGCTCCACTGGGGCTAAATTCCAATTTGTTCCATATGCTCCGTGACTCTCTGAGTCTTAGCATTTAAAGTAGTGTGAATTTTTCTGTCTCGTTTACTGAGCTGTGTGCTCCTTGATGGAACAAAAGTTCATCTCTCAACTACAAACATTGCACCTAGAAAAATTTCCAGCACAAAGTTTGCTAAATGATTTCTCTACCAAATATCTCCAGTAAGGTAAATGGCAAAGTACCCAGGACAAATAGATGTCAACCATTTTATGGGAAACCCTGAAATGGAGAATTTTTTTTTTCAAATCTATGATTATAAGAACTAAAAATGTATTTTCTTAATCTTCAAATTATATAACTTACATCTGCTGAGAAAGTATCACAGCATAGATTTATCTTTGCTTCTAAAGAGTTATTTGAGAATCGTGCTGCTAAGAACGGTAAGTGTGGTTAATATCTGACTTCCTAGAGGGATAAACCAAGTCTAATAAAAGCAAGTAGGATAAACATAAACTGTTCTAGCATGTACTATTCTTGATTAGAAAATTAAAAGTAAACTCTAATGGTATAAAATAATGCTGTCAAAACTGAAAAAGAATTATTGTGTACAAAGATGAGAAGGACTAGAAAGCTATACAAAGGGATAAAAAGCATGCAGCATTCAGGACTATTTTACTCATCTTAATCTAATTTGCCAAGGCTGGGGAAGAAATAAGAGTTTTAAATTTGCAAGTTTCAACCTGCAATTCTCAATATGAATTTTGACTAAATATTTTCTGAAAGTAGAACAAATTGATTTTTCTGAGTCTGTATTTGCTTATTGTCTATGTCACACAGACCTCACCTTTGCCCAGCTTTGGAGGAGCCAAAGCAAGTGAAGCTTTCGGAAGGCTTTACCTATCTAAAGGCTATCGAATCTCCTTCTATATGGCTCAATAAGTCTTAAAAAATAAGTAGCATTCTAAACTCAATTCACTTCATTTGGGACATTTATACTAGACAGCAAACTCCTTACAGTTGCTTCCCTCACTAATACAATATCATTCCCAAAATTTAGTAGATGTGTTAACAGTGACAATTATATCTCACATGACTGAAAACTCATTTTCTTGGTGGCCAATTTATCACGTTCAAATTTATAAGTAAACGACAACCAGTTTATTCGCTGTAAATAAGTAAGTCATCCAGATGTAACTTGAGTTGTCTAATGATTTGATTTTATATGAAAGAGATAATGCAAAAACTATCAGAACAAAAGAAGAAAAAAGAATATGCTATCTAGACTGCAGTAGGAATGTATTTTAATGTAAATGATTGTGAATTCACACTTCCTATTTTAAGAGCATCAGTGCTATAACAAAGCCCATGGAAACCTGAATAAAAAATGTGAAGTTGCAGGATTATATATTTGTCACTTTCTTCCTTTGCCATCACGAGTTTTGTTCTATTTATTTTGCCCTTTCCATTCATATTTGCTAGTGATAAATGCCCATGTTTTATATTTTATATTTGGATTATCTATATCTATTTTGTATTCATTTTGTATGTAAAATAGAATAAGTCTATAGACTATTGCAGCAGATATTGAAGTTTATGTTGCTATCAGGCATATATGGCATAAGAAGGTTATCTGATCTCTAACTTAATCACAGCAAAATATTGCTAAAGGGGAAAGCTAACAATGAAAGTTCTGTCTTTGCGAAATTTATTTAACTATAAGCCCATTACACAGCAATAATATACAATTTTCTTGCATAGTTAGTGAACTTAATTATATATAGCTATTAAGTTTGAGCAAAGCGAATTCATAAATAAAGAAGTCCATATGATATGATTTTAGCATATGTAAAAGTTATCAGTTTTTTGATAATGCTGTGGGTTCTCACTTTGGCAGCACATATATTAAAATTGATAATGTTGTGGATATATTATAAATAAAGCAAATGTGTTTCAGAAGCATAAATATTTACACTATTTAAAAGTTAAGCTATGGAAATTAAATAGTTTGTTATGTGTTAATTCCAACTGAAATTGTAGTTCAAGGAAGATGAAAAACTATACCTTAAAAACTTACAAAAAAAACTTCCTCTAATACTCCATAAATCTGTGGCTGTAATCACCTTCTTTTGGGCTTCGTCTAGGAATATAAAAAGAGACATGTCACTTTCTCATTACAGTGCCATATTTGAAGTACTCTATTTATATATTTAATAACTTTTGTACTTACTTTCTTATGTAGTTTAATGGCATACTCGGGCTTTATGTGCCAAGAAAAAGAAATAACATAAAGACAATAGTCCATTCTCCAGCTGACTGAATGCCTCTATTTGAAATGGTCGAGTTATTACAGAAAACAACATCTTTAGCAACAAGTGTAACATATTCTTTCCTTATTATTTGAACTGAGCCTAGGATGGTATTTGCTCCTAGCAATCAAGTTAAGCAAAGTGACACCAAACCTTCTTTAAAAGAAGTGATTAACTTTATCTTCTGTTTCGGGATCACTTCTTATCCATCTTTTACATGAACAGTTGCCAAGCTACACTTTAATAGTGTCTGCTTTAAATAGTCAGAAAATCTGTGATCTTGTCTTACTGGCTTCTCTACATTTTCACAACTTAGCTGAAGTGCCGGCATAGTAATGTACCAAACAATGCTTTGCAATCATCCTTGCACATAAAAATATTTTACCAGAAGACAATGAAATGTTGTTTATTATAACAATGTTACCAGATTTTTCATATTCACTATAATATTACCCAAGAAGGACTTTATTGAAGTGGAAAAATATATCAAGGTTCCACTTTGCAATTAGAATAAAGAAATTGCCCCAAATCTCCATCTTTACCTTGATGAAATAACATGGACCATCATCTAATAAGAGCACTAGGTGCTACTTTTTAATAGTGCTGGCAGTCATAGGTGATCTATTGAATGGCCAATAGGCATTTTTCTGGTATCAAAGGAAAATAAATTTGCATGGATATAGAGGACACATGAATTTAGTGATAATTTTACATACATTTCTGTTCATTAACAATCATGAAACTTATAAATGTTAGCATTTTACAAGAAATTTTAAGCTAACATTAATTGAGTACAAAAATCTTCAACAAACATAATCTCATATGATTTGTGCTTTGGCAGCTTTATGTATGGAATTTCTGTTTTGTGATAATATCATTACATCACTCTGGCCACATACTCTGTGGTAATTCCCAATGATCCAACTTCCTGGTTTCTGTTTTTATGTAATTGCATCTCCTTGAGTGCACACTGTGGCTATAACTTAGTTCTGAGGTCTACTATGACATTCCTACTTTCTCTTCTTCAGTGAAGTACTTCAAAGCCATAGTTATATTAGTTTTCTATTGCTATGTAACAAATTGATATTAATCTGTCTTTGTTAGAGAAGAGAATCTGAGAGTTCAATGTATTTGTAAAAATAGCAGGAAAAATTTTCTACATATAATTTTTTTTTGAGCAGTGATGAGTTTGCTCTGATCCAAACTATAGTGTCTCTTATGGAACTTTTCCAAAACATGGCTGAAACATCGTGGATTGTCAAAGGTTTTCAAATTAAGTATAGTAAGCAATATTTCTAGTAAGGTAATTGAATTATTTTATTTTTTCCAAGAAATTATGAATCAATATTTTCTAGTTAAAACAATGAGTTTTGGCAGTAAATACATGAGAAATATCCAACTATATAACAGTATTTCACTCCACATATAGCATTAACAGATATGAGATAAACTACTGCCAAGAGTCTGGAAATCTAGGAAAATAATATGCACAGGAAGAAAACAAAATTAGCAGTTGACAGATTTCTTCTACAAAAGGACACTCTCGGTTATCGCATACTATCAGTGGCATATAATGTGGAAGAAAAATTAATAGTCCATATGTATCTTAATAGATACATCAATTTAAAGTTATCTAAAATGACTAATATCAAGAGTATGAATCAGTCCTAGACCATATGTGGAAACACTAGAAAGAGAAAAGGCTCTAGCCAGACATAGTGGCACATACTTGTGATCCTAGTACTTGGGAGGCTGAGACAAGAGGATCACAGGTTCGAGGACAGCCTTAGCAACATAGCTAGATTCTCAACAACCTAGTGAAATCCTTTTTTCAAAAACAAAAACAAACAAAAAGAATAAAAAGGGCTGGGAGTGTAGCTTGGAGTTAAAATGCCCCTAGGTTCAATCCCCAGTAACAAATAATAATAATTAATAATAATAATAATAATAATATAAAGAGAGAGAAAAGGGCTTATTTTAACCTTTATTTTGAAATAACTTTAAGTGTATGTAAAGATTGTATAGACAGTTACTATATATATCATAGTTTTCATCTTGCTTAACTCTGATATATTTACTGAAACTAAAAAAATAATTTTAAAAGTCTATTTACCAAATTATATACCATATTCAGATTTAAAAAATCTTTTTTTCACTAATGATCTTTTCTTTCTTCTTTTTGTCCCAAGATACAATCCAGGAGATCACACTGCATTTAGTCATAATTTCTTCTTACTTTCCTTTCCATCTGTGAAAGTTTGTCTTTACTTTTTCTTCATAACATTGAAACTTTTAAAAATTATTGGTCAAATATTTTTTTAGAATAACACTCAGTTTGAGTTTGACACTTTCTCTTTGCTAAACTGGGATTTTGAAGTAGATTGCTATAGACCAAAATTTTCTTCGCATTGTTTCACATTAAAAGGATATAATGCCAAAAAATGTGAAGATCAGGGTGATCAGTTCCATCTTGACCATGTGACTAAAGTGTTTTCTGCCAGATTTCTCCACCACAAAGTTACTAATTTTCCCTTTCCATAGCTGTTTGTTAGAATCAAGTTATTCATTCTATTCTACATTCAGGAGAGGAGAATTAGGATTCACCTCTGGGGAGAAAGACATATCAAGTACTTCATGGGCATAAATTACAAAATCAGAACAATTAAGAAATATTTGCTAGGAGATACTTTGAGCTAATGAAATTATTTTTCTCCTTAACATTTGCCTGCTAATTATATCATTTGTCACTGGATCTTGCCTGCAGCAATTATGACTGGTGTTCTAATGGTGATCTTTTATTTTCTCCATTTCTTCTACCTTTGTTATTTGGAATTTATCTGTAGAGGAAGCTTATTCCTTTTCCTCCACTTATTTTTTATTAAGTCATTTATCTCTATCAGCATACATTGACAGATATTTTATTCTTTGAATTATATCAATATTCTTCAATTTATGATGGAGTTACATCCATATAAAGCCATGATAAGTTGAAAATATCACATGTTGAAATACATTTCATGCACCGAACCTACAGAACATCAGAGCTTCTTAGCAACACAATACACTGTAGATTACTGGTTTTTTAATCTCTCCGTGAGAGTATTCTGTCATAGATCACTAGATCAGGAAAACATCAAAATCCAACTATGGATTCTATTAAATGGCTATCACTTTGACACCATTGTAATGTGGAAAAAATATTAACTCAAATCATTGTTAATTTAGGGACTGGCTATAATCAAATGTTATAATGATTTCTTTTGCTACTAAAGTACTCTGGCCTTGGATATTGGGAGCTATTTCATGTTAGTTACTGTATATTTTTGACATATATTTGGGTTTATTTTCCTGCATTTTCTAATTCTTAGCCCTCTGATATTTTAAGCTCATCTTGTATTTTTTTTAATCACAGCTCTGGTCCTTTCACTGGAGTTTGAAATTTAGAATCTAAGTTCTTGGCACTAAGTGTATGTGATTCACCTAAGGAGTTACATGATCAAGTCCCCCTCTGTGGACAGAGCTAGTGAATACATGTATGTAATCTAATATATACATACACCCTTATCTACAATGTGTGCGTTTAACTGTATGTATGTTAAATACACATGATTTCAAACATATTCTACTTTAATCCATCACCACAGGGTTACTCCCCTCCCCACTCCCCTCTTCCCCTCCCCACACCCCTCTTCTCCTCCCCACTCCCCCCTCCCCATGCAGGACATTGTGATTGGCATTGATAAGTTTGTGTATGTACATTGATGTGCAGATATATATTTTATTGAAGGACACCTGCTTTCTCTTATTCACAGTGGAAACCTGGGCAAATTTTTGTTTTCTGTAGAAAGCTGCTTTCTTACATGTATACTAGGACATTTGCTCTTTGGGTTGCTGATCACATGAGCAAAAAAATAAAAAGCAAGCTCATGCTGATGATATCACTATATCTGCAGCCTCACAGAACACCCCTCTCTCTGAGTGGGGACTGGCATGAGACTGAGGGCCCTGTGGAAAGAACATGTGTCATTCATCCAGCCAGCCACCACTGGACAAAATGCTGTGAGGAAGAGGAAGTGCTGCCTGGCAAAGAATCATGAGGGATGGAGGTGGCCTATGGCCACTGAACTCTTCTTGGAGCAGTCACTAAGCTATTGTAAGCTTTCCCCAATAAATTATAGATCTCCCACGATTTCTACAGGCACATTCCTTTATCTGTCTGCAACCAATCTTATTGCCTTGGTATAATGGGCTGTGGACAAGATCCTGATAACAAAAGAGTTAGTTTCCATCATCAGCAATTTATCGATTTGTTCAACCCTAGCATTTAAGCAAGTTAATTTCAGAACTGCTAAATGAACTCCTATGAGTAATAAATTTATGAACTGGAGTATAGGGTTATTATGTACTTGTTGGGGGATTTTTTGTTTGTTTTTTGATTATTGTTTTTTTCTTTAGCCTTTGCTATCTAGTCAAAATACTGTTTTGAAAGTTACTTAGGTCAGCTTCTCCCCTCTGAAGAGACTGCTGAATATACACTTTGATCAGATTTCACTGATGTTGTGGATATATTTATAATGGAGCTAGGTTCCCTTGTCACAGTTTAAATCCCACACTTGAATTGATGTCCTTTTTGATTTTTCTTATAATTTGCATAAAGCTTATTCTTTGTGTTATACTGATCTCTTTGTTTTGAAAATGCTCAGAATCATTTACACAGAACTGAAATGTAATACAGAATAGTTCTATCATCTAAAAATTCTATTGTGGGGCTCCTTTGTACAAAGTCATGTGCCTGGTGACCCCTGACAATCATTGATCTGTCTTCCAAACTTTTTTTTACCTTTTTCAGAATTTCATATAAATGGAAGCAGAGATCAAAAATACATCACCTTTTGAATCTGGCTTCTTTCAACTAACACAATGCTTCTAAGGTTAACTGTCATTTTTGTTTAAACTAATAGATCATTTTCTTAGGTCTGAGTCATGGTATATTTCATGACTGCACAACATTTAACTCATTCATCTTGCAGAGGGCAGCTTGGAACTCTCAGCCTTTGGCCATTATCAATAAAGCTTCTATGATCCTCCACATGCAGGTATTTTTATTAACAAAAAATTTTGAGTTACTTGGATTATTATCTAGGAGTGGAATTACTGGATTTTTTTGGTAACTGTATATTTAACATTATAAGAAAGTGGGAACCTTTTTTCCAAAGTGCCTGTATTTTGCATTCCTATTACCAACAATTGAGAATTTTAGATGCTCTGGATTTTATTAAATTATTTCATAGAGACATCTTTCTCTTTCCCCCTATTTTTAGTCATGCTAATAACTGTGTAGTGTTTATCATTGTGACTTTAATTTGCTTTTCCCTAAGAAATAATAACATTAAGCATTATTTTCATATGCTTATGTCTTTAGCCTTTGTTATCCAGTCAAAACCCTGTTTTTGAAGGTTACTTAGGTCAGTTTTTCCCCTTCTAAGAGAGTACTAAATTATATACTTTAATCAGATTTCATTAATGCTTTTGGAGGAGTGTCAAATCTGCTGCCTATTTTTTTCTTGACTGGTTTGTTTTCTCATTGCTGAGTTTTAAAATTCTTATTTTTTATGTAAATCCCTTATACGTGATTGGCCAATATTTTCTCCCACTCTGTGACTTGTATTTTTATTGTCTTACCAGATTGTTTTGCAGAACAAATGTTTTAATTTAATGAAGACTTATCTATATATTTTTTCTTTTAGGAATCATGATTTTTGCTGTAATATATTTTAATCCTGAAATCCAAGTTCATGCATATTTTCTTCTTTAGTTTCTTCTAGAAGTTGTATAATTTTATATTGAGAGTCATGATTTATTTTGTATAAAATGTGAAACATGTTAAAGTTCACTATTTTGCATATGAACAGTTATTTATTCCACATTATTTGTTGAAAATACTATCCTTTTTATATTAAGCTGTTTTTGTTGTAAATACTATTCTTTTTATATTAAGCTGTTTTTGTGTCTTTGTCAAAAATCAATTGCCTGTGTTTTTGTGAGTCTATTTATGAGCTCTTTGTCCTGTTTCATTGATTTATGCATCCATATTTTCCATGAAGACCATAATAGCATGATTAATTCAGCTGTATAATAAGTCTTGAAATCAGGGAATGTAAGCTCTTCAAATATATCCTTTGCTATAATTGTTTTGGCTATTTATTTTCATCTATCATTCCACATTAATTTGAGAATAACTTACAGAAAACTATCACAAAATCCTTGTGTTGAATATATAAAGCAAAGTGAGGGAGAATTGGCCTCTTAACAATATGACTTTTCCAACCCATGAACATTGTATACATCTCTATTTATTTAGCTTTTCTTTCATTTCCTCTATCACTGTTTAGCAATTTTCACTTATAGATCCAGCAAATATTTTGTTAGATGCATCTGAGTCCTTCATTCTTTGTGGCTATAGAAAAAAATTAAAATAATTCTAATTAGATTTCTTCCTTGGTGGTATTTATACATTCAATTGATATATGTATATTGACCTATCTTTTGGTCTTTCTGAATTCAATTGTTGGTTATAATTTTATTTTAAGGCTTTCTGTTATTTTATGTATACAAAGCAATGTCCTTTGCATATAAATGCAGTTTTATTTTTTAATTTCTAAGTTGTATTTTATTCTTAGCTTATTGCATTGCCTAGAATTGCCAATATAGTTCAAATAAAAGTAATACGAGATAGCATCTTAACTCGGAGGGAAAGCATTTGGTATATTACCTTAAATGTTGTGTTACTATAGTATTCTATGGATGATGCTCCCTGGGTGAAAAAAGTTCCCTTTGGATCTTATACGTCTAGGAGTTTTATATTTTTTTCTTGGTTTCTTCTGAGACCTCTCTTCATGACTTAGCAGAAAGCTGGCTTCTTTTTTTTTTTTTTTTTTTTGCAGTACCAGGGATTGAACACAGGGGTGTTCTACCTCCGAGCTACACCCCCAGCCCTATTTTTTACCCTTTATTTTGAAACCGGGTCTCACAAAGTTGCGTAGGGCCTCACTAAGTAGCTGAGGCTGGCCATGAACCCGGATCCTACAGTCTTCACCTCCCAAGTACTGGGATTACAAGCCTGCACTACCCCGCCTGGCCGAAGCTGGCTCCTTTCTGTATGTTCTCATGGCCTTTTGTCTATGTATATGTGTGTGTAAACTCAGTGTCTCTTTCTCATAAGAACATTGGTCATATTGGATTAAGGCTCTACCCTTATGATTTCATTTAATATTAATGTTCACTTTATAGATGTTCACTCCAAATATTTACATTCACATTAGTTCTTCAGCATATGAAATATTGTGGTACACATTTCTGTCTATAGCAAATGGTTTGATTTTTTTTTTTTTTGGCAGAACTAGGGATTGAACCCAGGGGCATTCTATCTCTGAGCTACACCCCCAGCCCTATTTTTTATTCTTTATTTTGAAAAAGGGTCTCACTAAGTGGCGGAGGGCCTCACTAAGTAGCTGAGGCTGGCTACTAACCTGCGATCCTCCGGTCTCAGCCTCCCAAGTACTGGGATTACAAGCACGTGCCACCAAGCCCGGTTGTGGTTTGATTTTAATTATTGAGCAAACCTTGATTTTTGTGTGTGATCCCACTTGATTATATTGTATTATCCCATTAAAATGTATTGCTGAATTTGATTCATTTATATTTTTAAGGAGTTGATATATATGTTCATGAGGACTATGGTTCCATGGTTTCTTTTCTTTGTCTGATTTTGATACTAGGGTAAATCCAACATCATAAAACAAATTAGTAACTATTCCTTCTGCTTCTATATTCTTGAAAATATATGTAGAATTGATATTTCTTTTTTAAATATTGGGTAGAATTCACCTGTGAATGTATATATTCCTAGAGTTCTCAACTCTTATTTTTGAAAGGCATTTATTCCAAATTTTCCCTGAATTATATTTTATTCTGCCTTTCATTACTAATTTTATAAGCATAGTATTATACATAGTATCCTTTTAGTATATTTTCAATGCTTGTGATATTTTACTGAAGTCCTCCCCTTCATTCTTGGTAGTGAAAATTTGTTTCTTCTCTCATTATTTTCTGAATTATTGTGGCTAGAGCTGCATCAGTTTTATTATTTTTTCAAATGATTGGCTTTGGGTTTTATGGATTTTCTCTATTTTTAATTCAGAATTGTTGTACAACTCTTAGATATTCTGTTCTAGTTTTGTTTGCTTATTTTTTTACCCTATTTTCTTTTTGCATTTCAGTTGAGGAATTTTTATTAACAATCTTCAGATTCACTAATATTTAACTTGTTAAGTCAACTTATGAGCCTGTTGAAAACATTCTTTATTTCTATTACTGTCTTTTAGATTTCTATCATTTCCAGTTGGATATTGTTATAGATTCCATTTCTGCTGAAATTACCTATCTGTACCACCACATTGTCTAGTTAGTCCAGTAGAGCCTTTAATATATTTATTATTGCTATCTTACAGCATTGTCTGATAGTAACATGATACGTTTGTATCATATCTGAATCTTTTGTATTGTTTGTTTAGAGAAAGGAGATTTATTTGCTCACAGTTCTGGATATTTCAGGGTTTCAGTCCATGTTAGGCCAGATGAAGTCTGTGGAACTCAGGGGGCATGGCAGCTGGAGGAAGCAGAGAGAGAGAGAGAGAGAGAGAGAGAGAGAGAGAGAGAGAAAAGGGGCTCATATCTGAATCTTGTCTGATGATTGATTTGACCCTCTAGACTATGCTATTTTTGTATCAGAATTTTATATGTCATTTTATTGAAAGCCATATCTGTTATATGGGACAGTAAATATTGAGGAAATATTTTTATATTTGGAAATGATACATATTTCCTTTATTATGTCTTTAGTACAGAGGTTTATTTTCATCTAGTAGGGAGTTGGAATGGGTTTGAAGTTTGTTGTTAGTGACTTTGTGCAACAGAGCCTCAACATTTTTCAGTGAATGTGCTGCTCACATGGCTTTGCATCTCCCCTTATGCTGCTTCCCAGAGATAATAATCTATTCCAGCTCTGTATTTTATTTATAGTTTTACCTAATGCTCTTTATTTTGTGGTTGGTCTGTGTGTGTGAGGTGGAATGACATCCTTTGATTAAGCCACAGTTTGTGGAAGGCACTGTAAACATGAACTTCATAGTCAAGGTCTTCACAAATATTCCCATCCTCTGACATATGTAATGTTGGCATGTGTTGCTGCCCTTCACACAAAGTACAGATTTTTATTTTTTCTTGTTCCCATCCCCAAGCTGCAGTGGTTTTCCACCAATGCTTCCAGGTTATACATTTAAGTATTTTTGGTTTCGTTTGGCTCTTCTACTGCAGATTATAGCTCTTATTTCTTACTGAAGTTAGGAGAATAGTCATAAATAGAGAATCTCAGTAGTGTTTGCCTTTATCCTTCCCCCAGTCAGCACCAGAAACAAATCTATCTCTGGATTCTTTCTTTTCTTCTCTGTGAGCCTGTGAGTTCCTAAGAATTTTGTGAGGGAGAAACATGAAAAGGGGTATGGATTCTCTGTTTCTAAATAGTAGGATCTCCACACACATTTTAGCCCACACTTGAATTTAAACAATTCTTATGATTTCTAGCTAAATCTTCTTAGCAATTTCTATAGCGTTCTGTAGTCTCTGGTCTAGTTAAGAAAATCTTCCAGTCATTCCAGTATTGTTTTTCCTACAGATATTCATCTCTCTTCAGGTTTTGGGTTATTCATATTCTCTCAAACCTCAATGCTCTATTGGGACTAAGAAAAAAGTTACACTGTGGTTTGTCCTCTACTTTCTTTTTATAAATATGGAAACCATGCATTTTTTTAGCTCTCAACATCTCAAAGCTGAAACTGAAATTTACTGACTATTGACTATTTTAATTTAATATTAAAATCATGTAATAAAGGAAGATATTTTCATTAGTTGATAATTTTTTTGTGGGTAGAACATAAGAAATACATAGATACATAATAAATACCATTAGTATAGCAGCAATAAAGATAATTGGTATATGAACCAAATTAATCTAGAAAACAATCCATAGTCCAAACCATTTCTCCTGATTTTGATTTAATTTTAATATATTAAATGATAATTATAATGTAAAAATTGTGGCCAGTATCTAATTCCTCAATGTTCTCTGTAAAGAAATTAGCAAAAGATCTGAAATAATATTTTCCAGTATAATTTAAACTACCATTAAAGGAAAAGATGCTCCCATGTATTTGTGAATTAAGGAATAAAACTAAACAAAAAAACTATGCCATTAAAAATTTCTAGCTGAGCATGATGGTGCATACCTATAAGTCCAGTACTTGGGAGGCTGAGAAAATAGAATAGCAAGTTTGAGGTGAGTATTAGCAATTTAGCAAGACTCTGTTTCAAAATAAAAAAATGAAAAAAGAACAGGAGGTATAGCTCAATGTTAGAGTACCTTGGGTTCAATCCCCAGTACCACAATATATTTTTAATTCTAAAAAATCACTTGCTTACAATTTCAAGTGATTTTGTTCAGCAGTGCATCATGGTTATACTCTCATTATTTTAAAGAAAGTAAGCTTCAAGAAAGTAAATTGTTCATTTCAAGTCTAAAATATCACCATGCATAATCCTGAGAATATCTGTTTTACTAAAGAATGCCAATTATGATGCAAATAGAGGTTGACAAAATTTTAACACTTTCCCAAGAATTATTGGGTTTTGCTCTTTGAAGAAAGAATACAATGAGATATACTGAGATATATTCAATGAGATACATTTCTTTTGTGGTACTGGGATCAAATGCAGGGTTGCTCTCCCACTGAGTAATGTCCACCACATATTTATTTTGTTTTATTTTATTTTATTTATTTTATTTTAATATTTTATTTTATTATTTTATTTTATTTTATTGTATTATATTGTATTGTATTTTATTTTATTTTATGTTAGACAGGGTCTTGCTAAGTTGCCCAGGCTAGCCCCCAAATTGCAATCCTCCTGCCTCAACTTCCCAAGTAGTTGGAATTACAGGTGTGCACCACCATGCCCGGTGAATATATAGAAATTCAAATGCTGTAAAAATTTTGAAAAACGTTTCCAGAACTAAATATATTGCAAAATGAATTAAGAGTAAGCTACCAGGATTATCAATGTATTAGCCAGGTTTTATTCTTGTCTAATCTTGGCAAAAATTAATCATTTTACAAATCCATTTGTTACACTCTGACTAGTACTCTAGTCCATAACATTATCACCTTTTCTTCACCTGACCTCAATATCCTTCTGACCTTTTCCTGACATCTACTTTGTCCTTCCCAGACTCATTATCTACAGTCTCATGAGCAATGTCTCTTACTGGGAAATATCTTCATACCACTCATGTTCAATAGCTTTTTATTATTGTCTTTGGGACTCAGTTTAATATCCTTTCCCTAGACTTCAAGGCCTTTAGTACATATCCTCTCACACTTCATATCCATGTTGTTTTCCTCCCACTACACTTCTATCAGATGTTTGAATGCCCCATATTCCTTCCGTGGGAGATTCACACATATTCTGCCTGACATGTCCTGCATCTTCCTAATTCCTTCTTATCCTATTCTAGGACTCTATGAAAATGAACTTTATCAGGGTAGCATTTTGTGAATCTCCAATCTGGAACATATTATTCAACTATGATAGGCTACTGTATTTTTTGTAGTTGTGTTTTTGTTTTTGTCTTTTTTGGTGCATTATAATCATACATCTTGATGAAGTTCAGGGTGATAGAGGCATACATACACACAGCACTCTTTGAGCCCTGCCCTAGTTCCCACCTCACTCTCTCTCCCATCCCACTTTCCCATGCTCAACACAGTGATTGGCTTTAATAAGTTTGTGTATGTACATCGTGACCATTGAGGTGTTTCCCTTTTCAAGTCTTCCTCCACCCTCCCATGTCCTTCAGTTAGGTCCCTTCCTTCACTCTACTAAGGTTTCTACTCCTTTGTCTGGAGTCCCTCCTCTGCCTCGATTTCTCTCTAGCTTCCGCATATGAGGGAGAACAGCTGACCTTTCACTTTTTGTGACTGACTAATCTCACTTAGTATACTATTCTCCAGTTCCATCCATTTACTTGCAAATAACATTATTTTGTTTTTTGTGGCTGAGTAGAATTCCATTGTGTATATATCCCATAATTTTGTGATCCATTCATCTGTTAATGAGTATCTCAGCTGGTTCCATAGTTTGGCAATTATAAATTGTGCAGCTATAAACATAGATATGCATGCATTACTATGGTAGTCTGGTTTCAATTCTTTATGGTATATACCCAGGAATAACATAGCTGGGTCATATGGTAGGTTCATTACCATTCTTCTGAGGATCCCCCACACTGTTTTCTAAAGTGGTCACACTAATTTGCAATCCACCAACAGTGTATCAGTGTTCCTACTTCTACATATTCTCGACAACATTTATTATTGTTTGTATTTTTAATGACTGCCATTCTAATTAGGGTTAGATAAAATCTCAGGGTAGTTTTGATCAGCATCTCTCTGATTGCTAATGACGTTGAACTTTTTTTAATATTTATTGGCCATTTGTATTTGTTCTTTTGTGAAGTGTCTATTTAGTTCACTTGCCCATTTTTTGACTGGGTTATTTGTTTTTTTTTGGCAGTGACTTTCTTAAGTTCTTTGTATATGCTGGATATTAGTTCTCCATCTGAGGAATAGTTGAAAATATCTTCTCCCATTTTGTCAGCTCTCACTTGAAGTTCTTGATAGTTTCCTTTGCTGCACAGAAGCTCTTCAGTTTAATGCAATCCCATATATTAATCCTCATTTTAATTTCTTGTGTCTGTGGGGTCTTGTTGAGGAAGTTTTACCTTTGCCTATGTGTTGGAGTTTTGGTCCTATGCTGTCTTAAAGTAACTGTAAAGTTTCTGGTCTAATTTCCAGGCATTTGTTCCATCTTGAATGGACTGTTGTGCAGGGTGAGAAAGTGGGATTTATTTCCATTTTTCTACATATGGATAACCAGTTTTGTCAACACATTTGTTGAAGAGGCTATATTTTTTCAAGTGTATGTTTTTGGCCCAGCTGTCAAAAATCAATTGACTGTAAGTGTGTGGATTTGTTTCTGAATCTTCTGCTACATTTGTCTACATGTCTGCTTTTGTGCCAATATCATGCTATTTTTATTACTATGGCTGTATACTATAGTTTGAAGTCAGGTGTTGTGATGCTTCCTGCATGATTCTTATTGCTATAAGTATTTCGGCTATTCTGATATTTTTGTTGTTCCAAATGAATGTAAGGACGGGTCTTTCTATATCTGTGAAGAATGGCCATGGTATTTTAATGGAGATTGCATTGAATCTGTAGATTACTTTTGGAAGGAAGGACATTTTGGTTATATTTATTCTGCCTACCCAAGAGCATGGGAGATCCTTCCACCTTCTAAGATCTTCAATTTCTCTCTTTAATGTTTTATAATATTCATCGTAGAGGTCTTTTATGACCTTGGTTAGATTTATTCCCAAGTATTTTATTGTTTTTGAGGTTATTGTGAATGGAAATATTTTCTAGATTTATTTTTCAGTGGATTTATGGTTGCTATATAGAAAAGCTTCTGATTTTTTTAAGATTGATTTTGCAACCAGACACTTTGCTGAATTTGTTAATCAGTTCTAAAAATCTTTTGTTGAGTTTATTGGGTCTTCTAAGTATAAGATCATGTCGCTGCAAATAGAGAGTTTCAGTTCTTCTTTTCCTATTTGTATTCCTTTGATTTCCTTCTCTTGCCTTATTGCTCTGGCTAGTCTCGAGTACTATATTGAAAAGGAGTGGTGATAGTGGATATCCTTGTCTTGTTCCTGATTTTAAAGGGAATTCTTGTAGCTTTTCCCCATTCAATATGATGTTGGTTGTAAGTTTATTGCATATTGCTTTTATGGTATTGAGGTGAGTTCCTTCTATTCCAATTCTCTGCAGTATTTTTAGAAGGAATCGGTGTTGGATATTGTTGGATGCTTTTTCAGCACCTATTGAAATGATCATGAGATTTTTGTCCTTAGTTCTTAGTTTATGTGATGAGTTACATGTATTGTTTTTCATATGTTGAATCAGCCTTGCATCCCTAGGATGAACCCTACTTGGCCGTGGTTTATAATTTTGTTGATGTGGTTTTGAATGAGCATTGATAGTATTTTGTTTAGTTTTGTGTTTAAGTTAATCAACAATATTGGTCCATGGTTTTTTTCTTGAACTATTTTTATTCAGTCTTGGCATTAATGTGATACTGGCTTCATAGAATGTATTTGGGAGATTCTCATATCTCTCTATTTCATGGAATAGGTTGAGAAGTATTGATATTAGATCTTCTATGAAGGCTTTATAATATTCAGGTGGGAAACCATTTAGACCTGGGATTTTCCTTGATGGTACACTCTTAATTGCTGTTCAATCTCTTTGATTGATATTGGTCAGTTTAACTTTTTTGTATATCTTCTTGATTCAATTTTGGAAGGTTGTATGTGTCTAGAAATTTGTGAGTTTCTTCCAGGTTTTCCATTTTTTTGGAGTAGAGTTTTTCAAAGTAGTTTCTGATGATCCTTTGGATTTCCATGCTGTCAGTGGTGATATCACCTTTATCATCTTTTATTTCAGTAATTTGGGTTGATCCTCTCTTTCTTTTGGTTAGGTTGGCTAATGGTTTATCTATCTTGTTTATTTTTTTTTGAGAAACCAACTTTTGGTTTTGTTGATTTTTTGTACTTTTTTCTCTAATTCACTGATTTCTACTCTGATATTAATGATTTCCTGTCTTCTACTGGCTTTAAGATTAGACTGTTTCTGCTTTTCAAGTGTCCCAGAGATTTTGATATGTTGTGTCTCTATTTTCATTTGTCTCTAGGAATTTTTTAATTTTTCCTCTTATTTCTTCTATGGCCCATTCCTCATTCAGCTGTGTAGTATTCAGTTTCCATGCATTTATGAAATTTCTTTGGGTCTTCTTGTTGATTTCTAAAACCATTCTATCATGTTCTGAAAAGATGCAGGGAATTATTTCACATTTTTTTAAATTTGCTAGTGTTTGCTTTGTAGCCTAGTATGTTGTCTATTTCGGAGAAGGTTCTGTGAGCAGCTGAAAAGGATGTGTATTCAGCTGTAGTTTAATGGAATATTCTGTATGTGTCTAGTAGGTCCATTTGGTTTATGGTGCTTTTTAGGTCTGAGGCATCTTTGCTGATCTTTTGTCTGGAAGATCAGCCTAGTGGTATGAGAGAAGTGTTGAAGTCTCTCAATATTATTGTACTGGGGTCTATGTGAGAATTAATGTCATGAAGAATTTGTCTTATAAATGTGGTTGCACCTATGTTTGGAGCATAAATGTTGACTATTGTTATATCCTATTGTTGGATTGTTTCTTTCACCAGTAAAAAATGACTTGCTTTGTCACTTCTGATAAGTTTAGGCTTGAAGTCTATGTTGTATAATATGAGAGTATCTACCCGTTTGTCTTCAAGTTCCATTAGCATGGATTACCTTGCTCCAGCCCTTCACCTTTAGTTTGTGAGTACCTTTACTTGTAAGGTACATTTCTTGAAGACAGCATATAGGTAGATTATAATCTTTAATCCATTTTGCCACTTTATGTCTGTTAATTGAGGAGTGAGATATTGATATTCAGTGTAATTATTGATAGACGATTTTAATTCCTAATTTTCTAATTGTAATTTGTTTGAGGTAGTGTTTGTTCTTCTTTGCTTAGTTGTTCACTTGATGGAAATCATCCTTTCTCTGGTTCTGGCATTTATTTTTAATTTCTTTGTAATTTACTCAAAGAATTGAGTATTTTCTCTAGTGCTTGTTTGGTAGACAAAATTTCTTTCAGCTTTTGTTTGTCATGGAAGATTTTTGTTTTTCTGTCAGATTTGAAAAATATTGTTATTGGGTAGTATTGGCTAGAAGTTGTTTCTTTCATGGTTTGGAATATTTTACTCCAGCCCCTCCTTGCTTTCATGACTTGGTTTGAGAAGTCTAGAGTGATTCTTATTGTTTTGACTCTGAATGTTGCTCAGTTTTTTACTCTCATTGCATTTAAGATTCTTTCCTTGGCCTCTACATTAGTTGATTTGATTATTATGTGGCATGGTAAACCTTTACTCTGTTTTTCTCTAATACGAGTTCTATATGTTTCCTGTACCTATTTACCGGCCTTGCTTTCTGTGTTTGGGAGTTTTCCTGATATTATTTCTCTGAAGAGATTTTTGATTCCTTTGATTTTGGCTTCTAGACCCTCTTATATGCCTATTATTATTAGGTTAGCTCTTTTAAAGTTATCCCAAATCCCTTGGATGTCTGGCTCATGCTGTCTAATTGAATTATCTAAATTATATACTATGCATTCATTTTTGGAGTGGTCATCTTCTAAGAGTGAGATTCTGCTTTCGATGTGGTCTAGTCTACTATTGATGAATTGTATTGATGTTTTCATTTCATTTAATGCATCCTTCACTTTTCTCAGAGCTTCTTTTTTATTCCTATTCAGGGTATCAGTTTCTTTGTTTATATGATCTTTAATTTCTTTCAGGTTTTCTGAACTTGTTTCTGAAATCCTGGATCATTTCTACTATTAAACGTCTGAATTCTCCTTCTGGCATTCACTACAGCTCTGAGTTGGTGGGTTCTGTTGTAGTGGTATTGTGGGGTCTCATTGTTTGCTTGCTATTATTCTTTCTCATGTTTTCAGGTTTCTTAAATTTGTATCTTTGTTGCTTTTGCTGGCTCTCTCTCACTCTGTGGGTTTCCTGTTTCTAATCTTTCTCCCTTTATAATATCCTATTCTAGAGGTAAATATTCACCTCAAGGTATGTCTTTTTTTTTTTTTTAGGGTACCGGGGATTGAACGCAAGGGCGTTCTACCTCCATGCTATGCCCCTGGCCCTATTTTTTTATACTTTATTTTGAAATGGGGTCTCACGAAGTTGCGGAGGGCCTCACTAAGGAGAGAGAGAGAGAGAGCAGGGAGAGAGAGAGAGACAGGGAGAGAGAGCGCGTGTGCATGTGCGCGAGCTGAGGCTGGCCGTGAACCCGGATCCTCCAGTCTCCGCCTCGCAAAGTACTGGGATTACAAGCATGCGCCACCACGCCCGGCTCAAGGTATGACTTAAAAGTGAATAATCTCATCTGTATGTGTATTCTCAGCTTCCTGTTGAGTATTTATCACCTTACAATGTCATCTTTGCAGTCTTTATCACCCCTTTGTTGTTCTGCCTGTAGGTCACCAGTACTGGGTTGCAGTTGGTGGGTCCTAAGTGTTAAAGATTGGGGACCTGCCTATAGGGAGTAGTCTCTGAGGTGCAGTCCAGTGCAGTTTGCATTCTGTGCACTTTTAAACTTCTGTATTTGGGGTGCTGGGCAGCACTGTTGGCTGGGATTGGCCTGTCCTTAGTGTCCAGAAGTCTGTCCTATTGATTCACCTATCTGGTACAGCTTGAGCAGTAGGTGTTTAGAGGAGTCAGCTGGTATATACAAGGGAAACTGTGATGTAATCAATGGTGAAGGGTGAGTGAGAAGAAAGGGGATAGAGTGAGGTATGCAAGAAAAGGGTAAAGTACAAAATAGAATTAAGTAGGATAAGAGTTTAAATAAGGTTAGTATAAGGATAATAAAAAATAAAGATACTGAAATAAAGGGATATTCTAGTAACAAGTATACAATATTTAGCTATAGTGATAAGAAATTGATAAAATACAAGGTACAGGCAAATAGGTACACTGGGGGTCAAACAAACCAGAACACAGACAATCTCTTGCACATACACATACAAGAGGAAAGGAGAAGAAAAAGAAAAAGGGGGGAAATGAACCTTAAGAATTGTTCAACCAAAAGTGAGTAAAATTTTCTTGTTGGAAAAGAGTTGAATTATATTGTGGCTTTAGGTAGTCCCTCCATGGGTTTTACTTTATTCTTGAATTGAGACTTGCTTAGAAGACATGTGAATGCTGCTTTAGAGCTCTGGTTCAAGCCTGCCCCCCTGCCTGCTGTGTTTCCTACTTGGCTAATGAGGCAGAGTTGGATGGAGGAGAAGGTAGGGGCTAGCCCAGGCTGCTGGCTGCTGGGAAGAGGCTCTTCTAGATTGGCGGTTGGTGGTGTGGCCAAGGGTTCTAACCCACTGTTCACAAGGGTCTTGGGTCCAATCCCCTGCACCACAAAAAAGGGAGAGAAGAAAAAGAAAGGGAAGGAGAGAGGAAAGCAAACACACCGCAGCAGCAAAAAACAAAGGAACAAACAAAATAAATAGAACAAATAAAAAAACCCAAACAAGTAATAACAACAACAATAAACTCTTGTCCTTGGCTTCTGCAGCCCTGTTTAAGGTCTATTTATTATTGGAGGTCCCTGAGCATGTTCCAAGCATTCCTGCTTGCTCAGAAACCTGTAAAAAAGAAGTCAGTCTGCAGCCCCAGTGCTAGGGCCTCTAGTGAGACCCTGTACCAGGTGTCTCCCTCTGTCTGAGCAGGTGCCAGGCACCGGGCCCCAGGCAAATGGTCCATCCCAAAGCAAGCATGGGAAGTCTGTGCTCTCCACAGAAACGGCTGGGTTGGTCTGCGATTTCCAAGCCCAGTGTTTTCCTCAGAATTTTGTGTGTGGTATGCAGCCAAAGTCTCTGTGTATTCCCACCCTCTTTTTACAGTCTCTTTTTAGTTACCCACCATAAAGTGTGGGGCCTGCACTCACTTCCCTGTGGATTATGAACTCACCTCTGCTGAAGAGCACGTGGTAGGTCCAGCGAGATAGTGAGGGATGGGGTGGTGGGTTGGGTCACCTGTTTTTGTCTGGTGCCACCACAGGATTGTGCAATTCTGTGCCTGGTGCCCTCACTTTCTGTGGAGTAAATCTCAGGTTATTGGATATGAGATTTTTTGGGGGGTTTTCCAGAGTTTCCACTGGCCTGGGGTTCAGGCTATTGTTCTTGTATCTGTGCTTGTTCAGGGATTTGTCATTTCTTTTTCCTTTTTCAGTCCTGTCTTTTTTTTTTTTTTTTTTTTTTTGCGGTACCGGGGATTGAACGCAGGGGCGTTCTACCTCCGCGCTACTTCCCCGGCCCTATTTTTTATACTTTATTTTGAAACTGGGTCTCACGAAGTTGCAGAGGGCCTCGCTAAGGAGAGAGAGAGAGAGAGAGAGAGAGAGCGAGAGAGCTGAGGCTGGCCGTGAACCCGGATCCTCCAGTCTCCGCCTCCCAAAGTACTGGGATGACAAGCGTGCGCCACCACACCCGGCCAGTCTTGTCTTTTAAAAGCGTCCTTGTAGATATTCTTGAGTTTCTCTGTCTTTAGTTCCCACCTCCCATGAAGGTAGTCTGGGATGTGGAATGCTGCTCAATTCAGAGCTCCCCAAGATGAGTTAGAGACAAGCTCACCTTTGGGTCTTACTCTATCGCCATCTTCCTCCTCCTCCTAGGCTACCGTCTTATAAAATTTGAAGCTGGGCATGGTGGTGCACTGTAATCCCAGTACCTGGGAGGCTGAGACAGGATGATTG
Organism: Glis glis; assembly: GCA_004027185.1. Taxonomy (NCBI): domain Eukaryota; kingdom Metazoa; phylum Chordata; class Mammalia; order Rodentia; family Gliridae; genus Glis; species Glis glis. The sequence continues at coordinate 27,267 of PVJS01007955.1, forward strand.
TAGGTCCAAGGCCAGCCTCAGAAACTCAGTAAGACTCCCATTTCTAAATAAAATTAAAAACTGGCTGGGGGTATAGATTGGAGATAGAATGTCCTGGGTTCCATCCCAATACTAATATATATATATATATATATATATATATATATATATGTGTGTGTGTGTGTGTGTGTGTGTGTGTGTGTGTGTATTTATCTTTATACATAATCTCAATGACTGGAATACAGTAGAAAATGAACAAAAAGCAGCAATATTCCCAGTTTTCAAGATTGATTGGATCTGGACAAATTATCAAGCAGAGTATCAATCATTCGGTCAGGGATTCAAGAAAGAAATAGTGTTTCAGAATGAAGTAAAATTCAAAGGAAGAATGATTGTCAGTGGAAGAAACTACAATATATCTCAAAGACTTGATAGAGCCAAGAAAATGAGAAAGGTGATGTGGGTGGAAGGCATGGATGGGGACTGAGTTAATGAGAAAGTTATTGTCCAGTGCCCATGGAATGAAATCATATTTCAGCTCCATGTAATGAGACTTATTATAGGCTTACCTCTTATGTTTCTGTTCTTATTACAATTGGTTTCAGAATTCAATTACATTGAATTGACATATAGAATATAGTGGCATCAACTGAAAGAAACCGAGAACAGTAAAAGCTGGTGTATGACCCCTACACTAGTGGTCCCTGCACACATAAGGAATTTGTGGAGGGATCACAGAATCACAGATCTCTGTACTCCATCTTTAGAGTTTCAGATTCGGTAGTTTTGATATAAAGCTGAGAATTGGCATTTTTAGCAACTTTCTAGGTCACACAGTTGCTGCTGGTCAGAAGACCACACTTTGGTATATTCTGTTCTTAACTGGACACATACATTTTTGGAAGACGTGAATTCATTCTGCAAGCTCCCTTTTTGCTATGTCTTCCTATTGCAATTCTTTAAACAAGCAAGTGAACAAGTAGAATAAGGTGTAAGTCACTAATAATTAGTTTTACTATAGAGATATTGAGTTAACACCAGTGGTGATTCATGTAGCTTACAGCTGAAAGGGATTAGAGTAGGAGGGCATTTCTAGTCTCATTTTCTCTCTCCTTTAGAATTATTGTGGGAGGGAATTTATAGACTCATAAAGCACTACTTCACTCTTGATGCTTCACTCTGAATACCTAGAGAAATGGGAAATCTAGATTTTTTTTTCAGGATATGGCATTATTTGTTTTAGAATTATTATTTCTCTGCTTTTCAAATCAGTACTTTTTAAATGCATGCCATTGTTTTAGTTCTATTCCAAGTGTTGGAAATAATTCAGTTTATTCTACTGTACAATAATTTCTGTGGATTGGGTAAATACTAACTGCATAGGGGGTGGGTTCATACCTTAATTTAGATAATTTCAAATGGTTATAAATTGTTTATATGATTTCTAAAAATGTAGTCATTTAATCACCATGACATATACGTGAAAAGATTTGTATGAAGATTTTTAGATATTTCAGTTTAGAAAAAGGATATTTTCTGGGGAGATATTGCTTGGACAGTTATGAGTTCTATTAGCCTATTGCTTTCTTTGACTTCTGGGTGATGGGACTTAGATTTCTATTCCTATTCTTATCTTTAAATGGAATGATAATGTTATGTCACATAAGATGATATTTACAATTAAACTTAAAACACTTATAAAGACTCTGAGGCATAATTCATGGTCAAAAAATTATGGATTACTAATTACTAATGGTTGAATATTAATATCCTTCTGTTGTTATTCATGATGTCAGTTTTTTTTTTTCGGTACCGGGGATTGAACCCAGGGGCATTCTACCTCCACACTACACCCCCGGCCCTATTTTTTATACTTTATTTTGAAATCAGGTCTCATGAAGTTGCGGAGGGCCTCACTAAGTTGACAGAGAGAGAGAGAGGGAGAGGGAGAGAGAGAGACCTGAGGCTGGCCGCGAACCCGGATCCTCCGGTCTCCACCTCCCAAAGTACTGGGATTACAAGCGTGCGTCACCACGCCCGGCCCCATGATGTCAGTTTTAACTTTATTCTTTCTACCAGATTTTTTTCTAGTGAAATCTTTTGAAGTTGTAGTTCCTATTTGCATAACTATAATATATTGAATACTTATTAAACACCAGGCATTATGCCAAAATCTTTCCTCTCTGTGTATAATTTACTAGTCATAGCAATCCTGGGCTATAAATATTATCATGCCAATTCACAAATGTAGGTAGTGAGATTTAGGAAATTTTTATATTATAATATATTGAGCAAGAGCTTTATATGCATATCTTCAGTAAGAAGCAGAAAAAAAATTGCAGGTTAGAAACATGTACACTATGTTTTAGAAAAGATGGAATTTACATAGTTGTTCTTATTCCTCTTTCTAAATATACCTAAAATTATATATAATTTTGAGAGTAAGAAATGTAGAAGATGAAGAAAGATTAGTTAGGGACCCTCAGGACACAAGAAACAAAATGGTAGTGAATCATCAAAAAGTCATTCCCACATATCCAGATTCAGTGCTTGAGGAGCAAGCAACATGTAAATGTCAAAAAAATCCAGACAATAAAAGATACAAGAAGAACCTGTTTGTATTAAACAAAGAGTGACTAAAGGGACAGCATATCAAGACATGAAACAGCCACCTTAGAAAAAGTCAAATGGAAAGTCCAGACATGCACATTTGCCAGGCAAGAGAGAGGCTCCCAAACTACAGCTGGTGCAGTGTTGAAAATGCTGAGTAAGAGCCAGGTGTGGTGGCGCACGCTTGTAATCCCAGTACTTTGGGAGGCGGAGACCGGAGGATCCAGGTTCGCGGCCAACCTCAGCGCGCATGCTGATCTCTCTCTCTCTCTCTCTCTCTCCTCTCTCTCTCTCTCTCTCTCTCTCTCTCTCTCTCTCTACCTAGTGAGGCCCTCCGCAACTTCGTGAGACCCGGTTTCAAAAATAAAGCATAAAAAAATAGGGCCGGGGGTGTAGCGCGGAGGTAGAACGCCCCTGCGTTCAATCCCTGGTACTGCAAAAAAAAAAAAAAAAGAAAATGCTGAGTAAGGACCAGGTCCTTCATTCCCACCAGTTGATAATGAGGACCTCACTCTCTCTGGTGTCTGCAGAATGTTTATGGAGAGCCTGAACTTCCACCACTGGAATTAATGAGATAATCTCTTTCCTTGCTAGGAGTCTCAGAAATATCACTCCCACCCATTGGTAAGGAGACCACTCCCCACCCATTGTCAATAGAGGCCAAGTTGAGAGCACAGTCACCTAGCACTAATGATACAGTGGCTCTTCTCTCAATAGTGTTGTGTCAAGGAGTCATGCTGAAAGAGAAGATGTAGATAAGACCCAAAGTCTCTGCTTTCAATAAAATCATTCATCACACCAAAATAAGGAGAATCTCAACTTTAATAAAAAAAGGAAATAAACAGATGCCAACATCAAGATTACAACTTCCCTGAACAACACAAAGAAGAAAGACAAAAAAAATATGTATATATAAAGTTGGGACATGGGGGCCTTATAGCAAGAGGTCTAACTCTTCTTTTGTCATCAGAATCCCAAAAGCAAAGGAGACTGTGAGAAGGATGGGGGTAGGTGTTCTTAAAAAGGTAATTGAGGAAATAATGCTTGAATAATCCCCAACTTTGTTAAAAGGCATAATTTATAAATTCAAGAAACTGAGTAACTCTCAAAAAGAAAAAGAAAAACCCAAAGAAATGCATGCCAAGGTACATCATCATCAAACTTCTAACTACCAAGAAAAATCTTGAAAACTGTGAGAGAAATAAAGCATTACCTATAGGGGAAAAACAATTCTGATGACAGTTGACTTCTCATCAGAAACCATAACAGACAGAGGAAGGGCACATCTTTTTCAAGAGCTGAGAGAAAAGAACTGTCAACCTAGAATTCTATATCCACTGAAAATAACCACCAAGAAAGGATAATCAATACATCCCGAGATGAAAGAAAAGTAATAGAATTTGTTGTCAGCAGATCTACTCTAAAAGAATGGCCAAAATAATTTTCCTAAGGAGAAAGAAAATAATAGAAGAAGAAATCTTGAAGCATCAGGAGTAAAGACAGAATAAGGGAAAGAACAAACATATGAGGAAAATATTTCTCTGTTTGAGAAATTGAGGATTGAAGTAAAAAATTGTAGCTCTCTAAGATTGTTCTCCAATTATGTACAGAAGGTATTTCAGACAAGAATGAAGGAGGGTAAAATGACCTTTATAAGGTAAGAGTAGTATACTGGAATTGGTAAAATGTTGATACCAATAAATAGTGATAAGGTATATATCTATATATCTATATATCTATATCTATATCTATCTATCTATCTATCTATCTATCTATATATATATAGAGAGAGTAATATTTAGAGCAACCACTAAATAATCTATACAGCAAAAAAGAGATACATTCAAAAACAGTATAGAGTCACAGACCCACAAGTACTTCATGATTCTGATTGTAAGAGTTTTTCGAAGCAAACTCATAGAAGTTGAAAATATAATAATGATATTTTATACCACTACAGGGAGTGTGGGGAGGGGGAAATTAGAATTTGTTCAATGGGGGCTAAGTTTCAATTATGCTAGATGAATAACTTCTAGAGATCTTCTGTGCACCATAGTGCTTATGCATAAGAATGTAGTATTGTGCATAACTTACATTGTTAAGAGAGTAGATCTCACATTAATTACTCTTACCATAAAAAAGAGGAATACAAAGAAAGTTTGGGAGGCATGGATGTGTTTGTTACTTTGGTCGTATTAATGGTGCCATGGGTGTTTGCCTATGTCCAAACTCCTTAGACTGTGATGTTTTAAATATGTACAGTTCTTTGTATATCAATCATACTTCAGTAAGATTGTTTGAACAACATTATAGATAAGTCAAAATGGAATAAAAATATATGTGCAACACATAGAAAAACACGAAAAGCAAGAGAACAAACAAAACAAACATAAATAGCTGACCTGAGTTCTAGCATATCAAAGTTACCTTACATATAAATGGTCTAAATGAATAAAAAGAGGCATTGCCAGGATGAAAAAATAGTGATCCAACTAAAGTAATCACAGTTTTGCCTTTCACGGTTTTAGTTACTCATAGTCAAGTACCATCTGAAATTATAATTAAAGGGAAATTCAAGAAATAATATTAAAGAGAATATTAAAGGGAAATTAACATTTAGGGAAATGTTGAATATTAAAGGGAATATTATAGGGAAATATATTAAAGAGAATATTCAAGAAATAAACAATGTTTTTAATATTAAATATTAAAGGGAATATTAAAGGGAAATATTAAAGGGAAAATTCAAGAAATAAACAATGTTTTAAATAATGTTTTACTACAAAATAATAATGTTGCATAAAATATAATCATGCCCAAAAGCATTACAGAAATTAAAGTATTTATAAATAAAAATATATTCAACAAGAGGATATAATAATTTTACTTTTATATGCAAGTGAACGACATATCCTTCCTGGAACAGGAAATTGAGATAAACTTAAAAATTAAGATCAGGACAGAAAGAAAAGAAATGTACTTATTTAAGTATATTATACTTACATTAAAACATAAAAAATAGAACAATATTATTAAAATTTATGTGATAAATTGCAAGTTTATTCACTAAAAGATCAATTAAGAAAGTTGGCTGTTTTAAAATATATTATGAATACATGGAAAATAAACTTTTAAAAAGATTTCACATTTAGTAACATCAAAGTACAAACCCAACAAAAAAATCATAAAAATATATGTCCAAGAGAAAATATGGACATTTCTGGAAACCATTAAAGATCACCTAAATCAATGGTAGTATGTTTCATGTTTTCAATTGGAAGACTAAATATTGTATATACTTAAATTCCTTCCAAATTGATATACAGGAGCAAGGCAAAACCAATAAAAAGTTAATATTTTTGTGCAAAATTGATAATCAGATTACAATATGTATTTAGCAATTTGAAGGTCCAAAAATGGCTAAACCTTCTGAAGAGCATGTATGTTTATATACCATACTAGAAATCAAACTGTTTTATTTTTAAACTTTATTTAGTTATAATCCGTATTGTATTTATTTATTTTGTGGTGCTGGGGATTGAACTGAAGGGTTCAATTCTACCTCTGAGCTATACCCCCAGTCCTATTTTATTATTTATTATTTTTTTATTTTTGCAGTACTGGGGATTGAACTCAGGGGCATTCTACCTCCAAGCTATACCCTCAGCCCTAGTTTTTATTTTTATTTTGAAACAGGGTCTCACTAAGCTGCAGTCTCGCTAAGTAGCTGAGGCTGGCCACAAACCTGCAATCCTCCTGTCTCAGCCTCCCAAGTACTGGGATTACAAGCATGTGCCACCACACCTGCTTTGATTTTTTATTTTAAAACAGGGTCTCATTAAATTGTGGAGGGCCTTGCTAAGTTGCTGAGGCTGGCCTCAAACCTACAATCCTACTGTCTTAGCCTCCCAAGTACAGGATTACAGGCGCATGCCACCACATCTGGCTTATAATTGGTATTTTCAATGCACATATTTAATGTACACATTTTGATGAGTTTAGATATATACATACACACATGATAGTATCACCATAATCAAAATGCCAAACATATCCATCATCTCCCAAAATTTCCTTATTTTCTTTTATCTCTCTTTTTTAAAATCTGTCTCTTCATCTCTGTATGTGTATATGCATGTGTGTTAATAATATTTAACATGAAATTTATCCTTTAACATATTTGAAAGTCCACAATATCATATTGTTAACTATAGGCACTATGTTGTACAGAAAAATCTATAGAAGTGATTCCTCCAGTATAACTGAAATGTATACCTATTGAGCAACAATTTTTCATTTGCCCCTTCACCCAATATCTGGAAACCACAATCCTATTTTTCCCACTGCAAGTATGACTATTTTATATAAGCAATTTATTTCTGGACTGATATATATATGATCCATAGAATAGAATCAAAATATAACACCATAAAATAATTAAATCAGAAAGGAAGAGAGCAAGAGAGGAAGAATGGGACAAGGGATCTACAAAACACAGGAAAAATGGCAATGGTAAGTCCTTGCCCATCAGTCATCACTTAAAGCGTAAATGGATCAATTCCCTATAAAAACCCATAACATGGCCAAATGGATTAAAATAATTTCAATCATGCATTGTGTACTTGAGAAATACTTTAGCCTTAAGAACACACACAGGCTGAAAGCAGAGGGATAGAACTATAGTCTACACAAACAGCAACCGAAAGAGAAAATCCATGGCAATACTTGTATCAAACAAAATATATTTTAAGTCAAAAACTTACTCAAAAGACAAAGTACGCCAGTATATAATGGTAAAAGGGTAATTCCATCAAGAAAATCATATAGATAGATGGTAGATAGATAGATGATAGATAGAGATAGATGTATATATGTGTGTGTGTTTTATATATTATATAACATCAGAGCACTATATATGGAGAACAAATATTAAAAGAACTAAAGATAAATACACAGCAATACAATAAAAGTACGGAACTTCAATAATATACTTTCAAGAATGGATAGATCGTCCAGAGAGAAAACCAATGAGTAAACAGCAGACTTGAACAATACTATAAAGAAAATGAATCTAAAAGACATATTGACAGCTTTGTATATACAGAAGTGAAACACACATTCTTTTCAATCACACATGGAATAATCCCCATAATGGATCACATATTAGACATTTTATGAAATGTGTTAACATTTTTTTTTTGTTTGTGGTACTGGGGATTGAACCCAGAGGCATTCTATCTCTGAGTTACACTCCCAGCCCTAATTTATTTTTTATTTGGAAACAGGGTCTATAATATTGAATCATATCAAGTGTTTTTCCAACTGCAATAGTATGATACTAGAAATGAACAACAGAAAGAATTTGAAAAAGTCAAAAATCCATGAAAATTAAACAAACTCTCAAATAACCAATACATCAACAAAATCAAAACAGAAAAATATTTCAGAAAACTAAAATGAAAATACAACATACCAAAACTTATGGGTACAGCAAAAATATTAATAAGAAGGATATTTATAGCAATAAATTCCTACACTAAGAAATATAGAAATTAACAGTATAACACTACAACTCAACAAAACTAGGAAAAAGGAATACATATTTTAGCAGACTTACCATGAAACAAAGACTAAAAATAATAAAAATGAATAAAATAAATTTTGTTAAAAGATAAAGAAACTTGACAAACCTTTATTTAGAGAGAGAGGAAGAGAGAGAAAGAAGAGGAAAGAAGAGGAGAGGAGAGGAGAGGAGAGGAGAGACAAGACTCAATAACATTAGAAATGAAATCAGGGACGTTAAGACTAATGCCACCTAAATACAAAGGAAAATAAAAGACTGATATTAATATCGATGTGCTGACAAATTGGATAGCCTTGAAGAAATGAATAAATTCCTGGGAATTATATCCTACCAAGACTGAATCATAAAGAAATAGAAAATATGAATATACCAATAATGACTAAAGAGATTGAATCAGTAATTACAAACCTCTCAACTATGAAAATCCCAGAGCTAGATGGCTTGGTGAATACCAACAAACATTTGAAGAATTAATGATAATTTTTCTCAGATGCTTCCAAAAAACTGAAGAGAAAATTGTCAAACTCTTATTTATGAGGTCATTATTATCCTGATTTCAATTCAAAGATACTACAAACATTAAAAATTGCTGGCTAAAATTCCAATAAATGTACATGCAGAAATGCTCAACAAAATTCCAGCAAATAGAATTTAACAGTATGTTAAAATAATTACACACTGTGATCAAGTAGTATTTACCTTTGGGATGCAAGGATGATTGAACATGTGCAAAGCAATAAATGCTATACAGCATATAAAGAGAATGAAAAATAAAAATCATGTAATCATCTCAGTAGATATAGAAGAAACATTTTACAGGATCCATCACTTTTCAAGATAAAAATGTTTGTCAGATTATGTATAGAAGAAATATACCTCAACATGTTAAAAGTCATATATGACAAGCCTACAACTAACATCATAAGCAATAGTGAAGCACAAAAAACAGGAAGGAATAATTAATATGGTAGGATTTTATTTGGCTACAGTTCAAAAGCAAAGTATAATAAACAATATATAGTTAAGTGATCTACAAAAATAGTCAATTTTATATGATTCCATCAAATATGGAAGGCAGCAAATTTTATGAAGTGAAGGAATGGTTATGAAAAATGCTGGGGAAGTGTTATGTCTGAGATGGAGACAGGGTCACTCAGGCCAGCTCAGGAAGTGACCTGTGCAATTTCACAGCTTTTCCCTTACAAAGACCCCCATTGGTATAATGATCTGCTGTAATCCTCTGGAAATTCACTAAACTTTTTGAACAGGGGGCCCCAGATTTTCATTCTGCACTGGGCTCCACAATTCTATATCCACTCCTGGGGAGACAATCATGGGAAAGTATTCTCAGAGGTTTCTGACATATTGAGAATCTTCCATTTTTTTCCCCCTATGAGTGGGCAGTTCCCCAGTATTTGTTTCCTTTTTATTTATGTGTACATGCTTCTTAAAATTCTCTTGAGCACATTATTTACTTTCAAATAGAATGAAACAGATGGTTAGCATTATAACACACATTAAGTTTCACTTCCACATACATAGCATACAACTTTTGTTTGGCTGTTTCATTACTAATAAGACACTATCATTATAAACCAAGGTCTAGGAGGAATGAGGAATGAGAAATAATTGTTTCTTCTCTGAAGTTTAATTTACCTTTTATCTATTCATTGTACACTTGTTACATAATTACCATTCAGAGAAGCATTATCTAACACTGGACAAATATTTATTTGTTCCTTGTTTTTCCTCTCTCAATCCCAACTGAAATGTAAACTTCGTAAGATCGTAGACTTAAACTATTTGGATTACTTCTGCAGTCCCAGAGCATAAATTAGTCACTGGCATATACCACAAACAAAATAAATATTTGCTGGAAATGAAAAACATAAATCAAAACAGATTCGGTGGCTAAGAAAACACAGTAGTTTATGTATAAACAACTACTCAAGGTATTTGCACCTGAAGGGAAGCAGAGAAGGAACAGAAACTGAAAGAGGCTGAGGATATGAGAAGGCTTGATTAGAAATGGTCACGAAATAGCATTTTGTTTGCCAATATGTTTCCAGGGAGAAGATGAATTTGAGAAGAGAAAGTTTATACTTACAGAAACAAAGTCTTTGAGGAAATAAAGAGAGATGAGATTGATTATGGTGGCAACAAGTCTTGACCTTAAATATATGATGAGAAATTTTTCTACTGAAACAGGAAGTCCAACTAGATGGGTACCAATCTACGCAGGTTACTTTCATTTTATGAATAAATGAATGGTTGACATGTACAAAATAATACTGCCTCATTCTTGAATTAAAACTTTTCTTTGATGCCCTGTTTTCCTACCTAATTTGGTGCCATGGTCTTTTACTAAATAAAATATGTTCCATTGTCCCTAACTCCACGAACATCAGGTCTTTCCATTTTACTTGTCTTGTGGAACTCTCACCATGAATTAATCCAGCTATTCGACTTTTCTCCTACACACAGCTGTTGAAGATGATTGAAGAAAATATATCAGAATATAATCTCCAGCTATCGTTGAACTTCAGACCCTTTCTCATTTTACTGCTGAGTTTCTTTTGCTTTTATCTTGTTAGCTTTCTGTGAAGTCCATCTCTGTCCTCAAAAACAATCTAAAATCTGCTTTCTTTATCTCACTAGAAAAATTTGCCCCTTATTTTCAAATTATTCCCTTTGGAAATATCTACATTTCCATTTCCATTTATGCTTTTTTCCTTCTGTTTCTCTTTGAGCATCAAAGGTGCAAATTCCTTCAACCGTGTTTTGTTTTCTAGTAACACTATCTCCATGTCCTGCTGCTCTTGTTAAATATTTAGAAAGTTAAGAGGTAAACTGTTGGAGACTTGAAAATGTTCATTGTAGAGGTGTGTGAGTGTGTGTGTGTGTGTGTGTGTGTGTGTGTGTATGTACATGTGCAACTGAAATCTAAAATGAAAGACTAAAAATTGGGGTGTTTATTTTATTAGAGCTATTTTTTCCAGTACACTAATGACTATTTTCCTTCCATACATAAACACAAATATTTATCATGCTTAAGAAATAATTCTTTCTACTCTATCTTATTTCAGCTACAAATTTCTCTTCTTTCCTTTATAAGTAAAGTTTTTATACTAATTGCCAATGAATTTTTCCAATTTTTTAGAACTCATTCTTCAATTTGTTAAAAACAGATACAACTGGTTATTAAATGTGTCATCTCATTGTACTGCACTTGATATGGTAACTAATGATCTTTGTAGAGAAAAATTATACACAGAGACAAAGCAGATGGGACTTGTTAATAAGATGCAGAGAGCTAAGTAGCGTCCATTAGATGTTTCCACTATAAAGATACTCTTTCCCCTTGTAATTATCTAACTTGTGGAATCTACCTTGTGATTATATAAATATGTGCTTCTCAGAAAACTTTTACTATCTGCTTGTAGAATTTGTTTTATGATTCTTGCTTGAACCAGTTCTAATTTTGAGCTTTGAAAAGTGATGTTCTGACTCTATCATTTGTTCTATATTTATTGGTTCACATTGTACTGTAGGGAAAAACTTTCTTAAATTTATTTAATTTTTTAAAACTTTTTAAAAATATGCATGTGTGCATATTTTCTCCACCTTTTGAAAGACAGAGCTACGTATTTGAAATTCGTGACTTTATATTAACAATTCTTATTGCTAGATGCCCCTGATAAATTTTTGACTTTTGCCATTTCATCTTGATATTTGTTTTCTTCCATAATAAGAATCTTGATTTCTAACAGCACAGAGGTATATAGTTCTTTTTTTATAATATTACAATGTTCATGATATAGTTTCAGAATTGCTGTACTAATACCACTCCATATATATATATATATATATATATATATATATATATATATACAAACACCCAGTAGTAAAGTCGGATATTTTTAGCATTGTTTCTTTTAGACTTGGGATAAGAAGTATTCTCTTAAAAAGATACTTGAATTTGCACTATATTTTTTTCCTTTGGTGTGGCTATGTTATTCATTTGAAATAAAATTGTGTTCATGTTTTCCTATCTATGCCATTTTAAAATATTCCCCCAACTTTTTAAAAACTTAAGTTTCATTTTTAAAACATGTACAACATTAACATTATTCCAAAGGGAAATGTGTACATAAAGATATACTTAGAAAAGGGTGACTTCAAGCCAGGCATGGTGGCGCACGCTTGTAATCCCAATACTTGGGAGGCTGAGACAGGAGGATCCCAGGTTCATGGCCAGCCTCAGATACTTAGTGAGGCCCTCTGCAACTTAGTGAGACACTGTTTCAAAATAAAGAATAAAATAGGGTTGGGGGTGTAGCTCAGAGGTAGAATGCCCCTGAGTTCAATCCTCAGTACCACAAAAAAAAGAAAAGTGTGACTTCTTTCTATCCTTTCCATCTTTTGTCCCTATTTCTATTCAATATCTGAAAAGATTTGATTAAACTCAAGTTTATCCTTTTGTTTCTCTTTGTAAATTTCAGCAAGCACATATCTTTTTTTCCCTTATTTTAATCAGGAAAGTCATAAAAATCATATAAACAAATCTATATATGAAATATTTTATATATATATAACATACATGTATCATATTTTATACTTTGCTTATCTTTCCTTAATATCTTATCAAGAAAACATTTGTTATCAGTTCATATAGATATTTAATATATTTTGGTATTAAGAAATGTTTGTATTTTATTACCATGGTTATCTTTGTGTTTACATAATTTAATGCTCTTGGCCTTTCTTCCTTTATTTATTTATTTATTTATTTATTTATTTATTTATTGTACTGGGGATTGAACCCAGGGACATTCTACCTTTGAGCTACACTCCATCCCTTTTATTTTTTATTTTCAAATATCATCTTGCTAAGTTGCTTAGGGTCTTGTTACATTCCTGAGGTTTGCTTCCAACCTGTGATCCTCCTGTCTCAACCTCCCAACTACTAGTATTCCAGGCTTGTGCCCCCTTGCCTGGCTTTTCTTTATTAACTCTTTAGTTACTCTTTTCTCTTTAAATACCATGCTTTAATTCCTACCTATTTCTTTGCATCAATTAATGATGTTAGCCTGCTTTCCTCCTTTTGTTTTTCTTCTCTCCGCTCTCTTAAATTTCATCTTTATTTTATACTTTCATTTAGATGTTACTCTTCTAGTCCTTTTCATACATTGTTTTAAGAAACAATTAACCTACAGTTAAACATATTAAATGATCACCCACCATCTCCTTGCTGAAGTCTCTCCCATTTCTCTCTTAGTTGAATGAAATTTGTTCTCTACTCATGAAGGATTCAGGAATACCATATGTCTTGATAGTTAGCATTTAGACTGTTTTTTTCCTAAACTCTTGAAATACACTGAGTATATAAAACACTTATTTTGTACTTTCTTTCCTTGGGTTTCCGTGATTCTTTTTTCCATGGTGTAGTCTTTCATGCTTCCTCTTTTTCCACCCCATGCATTCCATTCATGTAGTGACAGCACACACTATTTATAATCATGTTGGTGTTTTGTGTTTCTTTCTATAGTTATAGATATTTTTAGGTTCATGTGTGCAGTTTACTTGAAATAGAGAAAATCACAAGATTATCATTTTATTTTTATACATCTCACTGAGATGTACAGAATTTAGAAGAGAATGTGAGAAAAGATTTATATTTAGGCAACCACCATTATCCCAGGCATGAGTGGAAGGTCCTACAATGTAAACTTTAAATAAATCACATGGAAACCTTTTATTAAAAATAACTGGCTTGCTATGTCAAGATTTGCTCCATCAGATATATAAATTCCCCAAATATTTTATATTTATCACTATGTGTCTGTGTATTGGATCCTGGAGACACTTTGTAAATTAGGGATTATTCTGATTGGAACATAGTCCAAGAATACAGGAATAGGGAAAATGAAAATAGAAAGGAAACTTGAAGTAATTACATGCATTGTTGTTTTTTGGAGTCAAGCTCTTAAATGCAATAGGCAAGGCAGAATCTTTCATGAAACTTTAAGGTTTGTAACCCACAAAACTTGTTAGAGAATTTCATATAAATTATAAGAGCGGGATACTTAGTGTGGGTCTTCAGGTATTTTCAGTTCCTTTGTAAAGATTTTCTTGTCTTTCTACACAGTCTGATCTTTCTGATCTTTCTACATAGTCTGCTCCAAATCTCTCAATAAATTAAAGTAAGATGAACACCATGTACTTAATAGTTAAGGAATTTTGACTATTATAAAGGTACATACAAACAAAGAAGTTATTATAAATAATATGGAAGAGAATAGGCATTAATAAGTACACAAGCATGCCATAAAATTATTCAAAAATACACTATACCAACTAAATATGGAGCACATTTTATGAATGACCAAATAAAAGTTATAGAAGTACCTAAGGCATTGAAAGTTTTCACGGTTTCTTAAAGAGTTAATATAATTCAAATTTATTTCCCCATAATTCTGCTTCTCAGAAGTAAAAATACAAGGCCTTATTTTTTGCATTTTTCTTTGACAATCTGTTCAAGGAATTTGTTTCTTCTGAATCTCTTCTCCTCCACCAGAAACATAAAAAAACAAAATAAATAAAATAAAATCCCAAAAGCCACTCTCCCTCAAATGAAAATTAAAGCAAAGAATGGGAAAATGTGATTCTAGTCAGTATTATTCTAGGGATGAAAATTCCTAGTGCTTTTGGTCAAGCAAATCTTAAACAAAAAATCTCAGCAACACAAAACACAGTTACATTTATGCATTCATAAATTCTATCCGAGTAACTACATGTCAGTTTTGTAAAAAATATACATTATGCTAAAGAGCATCTTATTCACATATTGATAGATCTTAGTGGGTTGGTTGTCATGGTTACACACCTTTTGTTTGTTTCAGATATCTATCAAGTGTGGGTATTTGAATCTTGGCTTGCCATATCTGCAGTGATGTTACAGGTATTTTACAGTAGTAAATAAAATTAAGCAACTATGCAATTTATGCTGAAAGAATAAACACATTTACCTGCATGCATTTTAATAAATCAGTGCTTACTGACATTTAAAGTACAAGAGACTAAGTACTATATTATTCAAGGAGGAATGTGGTTCACAAGAATTTTGCCTTTTCCTTGTAAGATTATATTACATAGAGTGTAGGAAATCATCAAACCTTAGACAAATAAAATAAAATAGGACACCAAACCTATTGAAAAATAATATCCATTTCTCTCCAGAGAGTGTTTTTATTATAAAAATTCAGCAGTCTAGGCATTTTACCCTCAAGATAGTCAATGTCCTGTCTTTCACACTCATTCTCTTTTTCTCTTTCTTATGTGTCATAATAACATCATCTTTATGTGTTAGTAGGTGCCATGAAAAAATGTATATTACAATCTGCAAGTGCTAAAGGAGCAAAGCTTAGAGCTAAAGCTATATTTTTCCCATCTAAAAGTCACTGACACAAAAGAAAAGGACGAACAAAGAGAGCTAAGGAAGTATGCATTGGATCAGAGCTCCTGGAAGTTATACGTTACTTTCTTCAAAAGCACAAACCACACCAAAATTTTAATGTCACCCCTAATGAGAGGTCAGTGCTGGTTTGGCAGCTGCGGAGTCTTGATTTAACCCCATAGATGTATGGAGAGAATGCTCAAGCCAGAGTGAATTGATATTGGCGTGCAGGATTTCTGAAATAGTAGAAAGAAGCTTTGAGACTATTGTTAAGAAATGAATATGCACAATAAGGAAGTATTTGTTATGCACTTTCTAGTAAAAATAAATAAAGTATACTATGTAAATTTCAATCTGGTTAGAAGAGTTCACTGCTGTTTTGATAATGGTGGATGAAATTTCATGTTCTTTGAGGAATCTTTTGGATTATAATAAAATGTATTGATTACATTATTTGTGAAATGTATTTGGGGCATGTTTTCAATCTTCATAAATAAATTATGCAGTGAATAGCTTATTTAGTTGGAAAAATTAGAAATCCACTTAAAGAGACAGTCTTGGCTTCAATATGTATCTGATGGCTATGTTCAAATTCCTATATTGGTGTTTTCTGAATATATTTGTAAAAAAAAATTTATTTTTTAGAATATTTACACTACTATGGAGAGATATGTAATGTGGAAAATTATTCCTTTAAGCCTGCTCATTTTATATGAAATAGTAATGCTTTATTGTTCTATGATATTCATAGTTTATAAAGGGCATTTTCTGGGGTTATCAGATACAATAAAATCATTTTCATTTGGGAGAATAAAAAAGGAGAAATGGTATTCTAAACATTTTAACTGCTACTTAGTTAACTAAGGTTGGAATCCACGTCATTTTCTATTTTGTCTGTTTCTCATTGGAATATTTGACACATTTCCACCTAAATTTTGTAACCTACTTTAAAAATTTAGCTGAATAAAAATCTTTGTTCACTCACTTTTTAATATAAAAACATGGAAATACCCCAGTAGTGAAAGTGTATGAAAGTTAATATGTAATTATCTGATGGGTTAGCATTCAGATGGGATTTGGCTATGGGGAAAGGGAATAAAATCTACCCAAGAAAAAGTTGAGCCTTACTTGATGCATTTGGAATATACTATGATGCTTAAAACAAATATCAAGTTATTTTTATTTACATATGCCTCAAATAAATATTCTGAGAAATTGAATTGGCCTAAAAATTTAACAACATTGGTTCACAATTTTGTCTACATGCACTATTCATGTCAACAAAAACTATTTCATTGAATTAACTTAAATGCTAATATGTATTATTTTTACAAAAACTAATTTTATGGATCTCCAATAGAATCTCTATCCAATATAACATTTTAGCATGAAAATGGTAAAAATATACAAAATAAAATATTCTCATGATATTCATTAAGATAACTTTAATTCTTAATGAAACAATCATTTAAAATAAATCCTTACTTAACTTTTAAGGCTTACAAACAAATCCTTCCAAAACTTAATGTAGAATCCCTCAGGAGAGAAAAAAAAATGTATAAAGGCTTCAGTTGTTCCATTTCTCACAGTGAGGAAACAGATTGAAAACTACTAATGATTAAAGTTATCTATAAAGGAATCATTGATCTGGCACAAGATAAGAGAGTTTTAAACCCTCAAAATTATGTGAAAGTATGGGCTCTGGGAACTAAGTGGGTTTTAAAGCTTGTCTGTAACTTGAAATTTTGTGAAGAACTCATGTTACCAGAAGGCTTCATACTGAGTACAAACTGAGCTTGTTTTAACTCAGGTATGGAATAAAGAGTGGAAAAACAAATGAACAAAGACTAAGCAGGAGAATTTACTAGAAAATTTATCAGATTACCTGCTGTTAGGGAAGCAGCAGAAAAAAAAAATCGTGAATTATTTTTCGAGGAATTCACTCTCAAATGCAGGTCCAAAAGAATTATCACACATTATGTTTGAGAAAAGAGGTAAAACATATGATACATATACACAATAAAATACTCTTCAGATAAAAAAGAATGAGAGCTTGTCCTTTGCAACACAATAGATGGAACTGAAAATCATTATGCAAAGTGATGTACGATAGGCATGGAAAGATAAGTATGAAATTATCTTACTTGCTGGGCTCTGTACCAGCAGGGCACAGAACAATATGATGACAAAAAGGATCTTGAGAATTTATTCCTGGTCTCGAAAAGGTGAGAGGGGAGAAGGCAAGAGAGCCAAACTCCCCAAGTGAAATTCAGCTCTTCCTTTTATTATAGGTTTACATAATTAAGGGTGGGTCATTAAATCATTAATTGTCTCTGGCTAAGGAATAGAGCATTGGAGTAGGAATGCTTTAGAAGACAAGTTGTTATCTTGTAGTTTTTGCAAGAGAGGCAGAGGTTGCTGTCTTCAACTCCCTCCTTGGGGTGGTCTTCCACCTTAAGCAAAGCAAACAAAAGGTATAGCAACAGGAGGAAATAGCTTAGATAGTGAAGGGGCATTGAGGTCACTGTTTTCAGTTCCCTCAAGAAAGGCAGTCTTCTGCCAAAGCAAGCAAAAAGCTATCATGCATTAAGCCAATTTTTTTAGATTTAGAGCAATTTACCACTCTTACTCATATTTAAAATCCAAAAATGTTTATCTCATGGATATTTGGAGTAGAGTGTGGTTACCAGATGATGGGGACTTCAGGGTAGGAGGTGTTGGGAAATGTTGATCAGTGGAGAGTATGGGAAG
The DNA here is from genome assembly GCA_004027185.1 of Glis glis. Classification (NCBI taxonomy): domain Eukaryota; kingdom Metazoa; phylum Chordata; class Mammalia; order Rodentia; family Gliridae; genus Glis; species Glis glis. Next base: position 45,647 of record PVJS01007955.1, read on the forward strand.
GCATTTTCAGTCAAAAACAAAGCAACTAAGATACTTTATTACCAAAGAAAGTTAAAAAGTAGACCTCACATAAAGAAAAAGATAGCAAACATTTGAGAGACCTACAAAAAATGTGAAAATGTACCATCATATCTATTTTATTACATCTCTTATTAATGTATATACAAAGTAGATTGATAAAAAAGCAATGAGAATATGGAAATTTTCACATACACAAATTGCATAATGTAAAATTTTATAAGTATATCTAAAATTATACCCAACAATTATAGAATACATATTATTTTCAAAAGTTTATAAAATAGACCACAAAGCTAGCCTCAAAATATGGAGAATTATTTCACACAGACCATAATTCCTAGTACTATTCACATTCTGACTACAGTCAGAAATACTAATGAAGGTAATAAGGGCGTACGTTATGTCTTTAAATTAAACCCTCTAAACACCTCATGGGAAAAAGATACAACATAATAGAAATCAGAAGAAAATAAAATGTGAAAATTTTGAATAAAGGAAAACCTTGTTTTTCTATATTAACATTTCTGACAACAAATGTATGAGTTTTCCATACCAAACAATTCTCCAGTTTTGGGGGGTACCAACTGGGTGTCCTTCAATTTAATTCTTATTCTAACTACCTGGGGTTAGTGACCACAGATTAAAAGACTCAGTTTCACAATACTTCTCTCACTTCAGATGCTAATCACAAACCTATGTTGTCATCTGCACTTCTGAGCAACTGGCTGTAAATATGGAGGGTCTCATAACCCCTTCTCATGTTCAGAAATTGATTATAATAGCCCACAAAATTTGGGAAAACATTTAATTACATTTAACAGTTATAAAGTCACCAGATGAACAGCCAGATGAAGAAGTAGACAGGGCAAGGTGCAGAAGGGCTCTGCGAGCAGGAGCTTCCATGCCCATGGAGTTGGGATGCACCACCCTTTTAGCACATGGCTTTGTTCAGCAGTAGTCTTGGGATTTTTGTGAAGGCTTTAACATATAGGCAATATCACAATAAATATCAATTATTAACTCAATTGCCATCCCCTCTCCCATCTCTGGAGCTTAATGAATGGGGCTGAAAATTCTAAGCTTCTTCTAATCATGGCTTGTCCTGATGACCAGCTCCCATTATGAAATTATTCAGGAGCACAACAAGAATAGCCCATTAGAATGCTACTACTACCACCAAGGAAATTCCAAATGATTTATGAGCTTTGTGTCAATAACCTGGGTCAAAGATTAAATATTATAACAAAATATGCTTCTAACACCAATATCACTCAGGCAATTAGAAGAGTAGGAGTTCTGTGTCAGGAACCAGAGACAGAGACCAAATATATATTTGTTATTAAGTCAACAAGAACAATCAAACAATCTTGTTTTCAATGAAAACAAGAACAAGTCAAATTTGTAGAATGCAAATAAATCAGTAGTTACTCAAAGATAAACATGCTTAAATTTAAATTTAAATTTAAATTTTTTAATTTAAATTTAAAAATAATTTCTTAAAGTTAATAAACTGAACCATTGCTTTAAGAAGTAGTGGAAAGGACAGGGAAGGAGGTGGGTGGGACCTGGAGACAAGTGCTCCAAGAGTTGTGTGCATGTGTGTTCCTATCACTCTATATCCTAGTATGATATATAATTACAATGGACCAAATAAAAGTATATGTAAAAAAAGTGCCTCATATTTTAAACAGAGAAGTAGTGGAAAGGAATACATATAAATCTCAAAAAATGTAAATATAAGAGAATTCTAGAGTGAGTGATAAGGAAATAGAAACACACAAGAAGATCAACAAAGCCAAATATTGGCATTTGTAAGGATTTACAAAATAGAATAAAGACAAATATAATCAAGATTGAAAGATATTAATAAATAATATTAGAAATAAAATGGGATATAATTAAATATATTTTGGGGATTTAAACAAAAATCATATCTTAATATCTTAATAATTTAATAATAATATCTTACTATCTTAATAATTTAATATCAGTATATTTAAACTTTTAAAATAAATGAACATATATATAATACACTACAATTTACTAAAATTACCATGAAGTAATCTTCATTTTCATATTCCTATTAGAAATCACATCAGTAATTAATCTGCACACTAATAACACACTAGGATCAGTTAGGATAAAATCTAGTCCAATAAGACATCCTAAGATATGATTTTGCCCACTTTTCATGAATAATTCAAGAGTAAAAAATAAACATTCTCCTTTCATTATAAGAGAACCTATTGATCCTCATATCAGGTAGAATATTATTAGAGAAGGAAATTCTAGGCCAATTTCAGTCACAAACATTGATGCAAATTCTAAAATAAATTATTAACAAACCAAATTCAGTGTAGTAAATACTTTTTGTGACTGATTACAGGAATGCAGGGTTGGTTTGTTATTAAAATGACTTAGCATTATTGACTAAAATAATGTATTAAAGGGAAAATAAATTGATTAACTACATATTCCATAAGAGTATTAGTTAAATGCAAAGCTTGCTCATCTTAAAATTAATAATCATAGAAATTATTATAAGCAACTAGAGAAAGAACAAATATATCAAATGGAGAAATATTAAAGCAATTCCTTTTAACATCGAGAATGTAAAATGCTTGCTGGTTATTTCTCTTCCATTAAAAAAGAATTGTCCATGTGGATCCATGGGTAAAGGTAAAGTAGTATCTTAAAGCAAATTCATAATTTTTAAATTCAGAATCTTATGGAGAAAGGAATGCTTAATAAAGGACCAAATGGGATTTCTAGAATTTAGAAATATATTGTCTTAGAAATCAAAAGTTTTCACTGGATAGACTTAAGAGACTCTAAGTTTCATTAAACTTGAAGACAGATCAATAGTAATCATCAAAATTGAAGCAGATGGGCTTGTTGGTTCACGCTTATAAACCCAATACTTGGGATGCTGAGACAGGAGGATTGCAGATTCAAAGCCACAATAACCTAGTGAGGCCCTCTGCAACTTAGCGAGAAAGAAATAACAACAACAACAAAAATAGGGATAAGAGTATAGTTCAGAGGTAGAATGCCCCTGGGTTCAATCTCCAGTAACACCAAAAAATTAAATAAAATTAAATGAAAAGCAAAGCAAACTAAGGAGACAGAGATCGAAAAAGAAAACAAACAGGTAGTGTTACTATCTATTGAAAGTATCTCTCAATAATTAAAATTACAAATTGAATTAATTTTGTGAAAAATAAGAGAAAAAAAGTTGTCTCCTCTCTCCATGAAAAATGTCTCCACATTGAGCACATTCGAACAATGCTATTTAGAGAACATGGAAACTAAATAGAGATGAGGGTTGGAGTTGTATATAAATAAGGTTTGTGGTTGGGCAGCATCTATGAGCCTTTTTTCCATAACAGTACCCCTAGTTTATCCTGTGGTACTCCATTGGCTTAATTCATTTGTCTTCTATCTGCAGAGTTACCATAGAACCTGGAGTTGGTTAATACAAATAGTGAACATCTATTTAGTTCTTAGAATGTTCCAGACCTGAGCCAGGCATGGTGGCACATGCTTGAAATCCCAGTCCTTGGGAGGGTGAGACAGGAGGATCTCAGGTTCACAGCCAGCCTCAGCAATTTAGTGAGGCCCTGTTTCAAAATAAAAGAATAAAATAGGGATAGGTGTATAGTTCAGAGGTAGAATGTCCTTGGGTTCCATCCCCAGTACCACCAAAAACAAAACACCCAAAAAGCAACCAAACCAAACCAAAAAAAAAAAAAAGTTCCAGGCCTTTTCAGAGATTTGAATTATTCACAGCATCACATTCCTCTAGCCATCTCTGAATCAGCATGACCAACTGTCTGAAAGTTTAACAGGATGATCTCAAGGAAACAAGTTTTCTCTTCTGATTAACTTGGGCCCGGTTAAAAAAAAAATCATCTTCCTGTTTGAGACAGAATCCCATATGGTTTCTGAGAAAGAGGCAAACATAATAGAATGAAAAACCTAGATTTTTTTCAATTATGTTGGGTTGAAATAGGTAGAATTAAGGCAAGGAGGTTCAGGGTAATGAAAACTATTTAAATAGCCAAAGAGGTAAAAAGATAGAAAATATTGCCTTTAGATATAGAGTACCTCATTGTTTCATTATCGGGCACTGAGGTAAAGTCTACTATTTTTGTTTGTTTGTTTGTTTTTAGGAAACTGCAGTATTTTCCAAAATGGCTGTACTAATTTTCATTCACACCAACCATGTTCAAGTGTTAACTTTTTTTGGTACATCTCATCACCAGCACATGTCATTGTTCATCTTTTTATAGTAACCATTTTAAGAGGTGTGAGATAATATTTCATTATGACTTTATTTTGAATTTTCCCAATGATTAGAAATGTTGAGCATTTTTCCCCATATATCTGTTGACTATTCACATCTCTTTTTTGAGAAACGTCTACTCAGATCATTTGCCCACTTTTTAACCAGGTACTCTTTCCTTGTTACTGAGATATTTGAGTTCCTTATATAATTTGGATATTTGCCCAAATCAGATATATAGTTTGGAAAATTTTTCTCCCAATCTTGGGTCATTTAATTGCTCTGTTGTTTCCTGTGCTATGCAAAAGCCTTTTAGTTTCATGACATTTCATCTGTCCATTTTTGCTTTTGTTATCTAGTGATCCTACCCAACATGTCATGGCCTAGAGCAATATTGCATTTCATTCTTCCTGTTTTCTCTGGTAGTTTTACACTTTCATGCCTTACCAAATGATCCAGCAATCCCACTTCTGGGTATTTAGCCAAGGAATTGGAATCAGCATGTTGAAGAGATATCTGCGCGTTCATTTCAGCATTTTTCTCAATAGCCACTCTATGGAAGCAACCAAAACGTCCATCAATGGATGAATGGATAAAGAAAGTTTGGTACATACACAGTGGAATACAATGCAGCCTTTAAAACAAAGCCATGTTCATCAATTGCAACATAGATGGACCTGGAGGACATTACACTAAGTGAAATAAGCCAGGAACAGAAAGAAAAACACTATATGATCCTACCTACATGATGATTTAACCCAAACTAGCTATGTGACATTAGAGAAATTACCTAATATCTCTGTGTTTGGGCTGCCCTTTTCTAAAAGGGGAATAGAGACTGTCTCCTAGTAACAGCCAAGAGTTACCAGCTTCCCTCTTGGGAACTTCTTATTGTTGTAGTCACCAATGGAGTCAATTCACGTAAAGTACAGAGTTTCTTAGTACATAGTAAACATTTAACAAATGTTATCCATTTGTTTTATTGATGAATTGAGGCGTGATAGGGTATACTTCACAGGGATGTTATGACAAATAATATCACGTGTAGTAAATCTGATACATAATAGGTCCTTAGTAAATTGTACTTATTACCAATACTATTAAAACTAATCATTTTTGTACAGTTTAGATATAAAACCAGTAAAACAATAATTTCTTAATGTCTTTGTTTAAAATAAATATTATAGCTAATATACAATAATAATTTAAATGCAAATCTACACTGTTGAGAAGGCCCACTTGCCTAAAACATTTTAAAGAAGGACAAAAATCTAAGTAAAACCTAAATATTTAAAAGAAATCTATATCATCGCTTTTCTTAGATTGATGAATGAAATTCTCTTTCAGTTGTGAGTCTATGACAAACTTGTTTCATGAATAATTTTATAGTCATCATAACCATTGACAATTTATTAGGTTTTGGTTTTTTAAAGTCTAGGCAATTGTCAAGATTGCATATAATGTTGCCTAATTTTGGCATTTCATGTTTTAGCAGTGTAAGGTTTCCAGTAATATATTGCAAAACTTGAATTAAAAAAACACACAACTTATAAGCTTTGTGACATTACAGTTTTTACGATGCAGTAGTTTTGACCTTTGGAGAATATAAAAAATTCAGAGATAACATGATCTTTAACTTCTCAGCATGGCACGTTGATATATTCTATCATTTCAACTTATAGTCACTGATAATGAGGTATGTTTGATCTTTTATGCTTGTATTTTGTGTCTCATAATTAGGGAATTAATTGGTGATTGTCTTGGCTCAAACTGCTGTAAACATAATACCATAGGCAGGGTAGCATAAGTAGCAGATATTTATTTCTAGCAGTTCTGGAAGGTGAAAGTCCAATATCAAGGTGAGGGCAAATTTGGTTTCTGGAGGGGGCTTCTTAGCTTGCACATGTCCCCCTTCTTGCTGTGTGTTCACCTGGTCTTTCCTTGGTGCATGCTGGTGGATGGGAGAAAGAAGGGAGTGAGAGTTATCCCCTACTTCTCATAGTCCCAATTCTGTCTGATTAGGATTCCATTTCTATAACCTCATTTAAACTTAATTATCTCCTAAAAGCCCTATCTTTAAATACAGTCACACTAGATATTAGCACCTCAACATATGAATATGGGGGGGGGGAAATGATTCAGTCCATAGGAAGAATCATTTGGAACTTGGAATTATTTTTCCCAATAACTCACTTACATATGCAAAAGCTTGTTCTTTCTTTATTAAATACCATACTGTCATTCAGCTTTGTCTTGTTGTGGGATGATCATTTGTTCTATGTGCTTATATGTAGTTCTATATGTGATAGTTTATTCTATAGAAGGCATTCTCCACAGATTTTTAATCAATGTTCACTTAAATGTTAAAATCTGTGTCTTAGGAATGGAAAATCTCAAAATTAGATTCTAAAGCAAACTGATAGGTTTACCTTCTGTAGAATGTTACATGAGTGGAATTATAGACTTGTACATTTAGTTTCTTTCACTTAGCATAATATTAAGAGATTCACTAATTTTGTTAAATGTATCAACATATTGTTCCTTGCTATTGCTGAGTAGTATCTCATTATATAGATGTACCATAATTTGTTTATGCATTTACCAGTTAACAAATATGTGATGTGAATTGTTTCCAGTTTGGGGGCAGTAATGAATAAAATCACTTATAAATCTCATGTTTAGACATTTGTATGGGTAAAAACTAGGTACAGTGTTGCAGAGCCATATGTTAAGATATTTTTATTTTAATTTTCTAAACCAGAATTTTTATCAGATTCAAACTTCACAATACTGATGCTTGCACAATTTTAAATTCTCTTTAGACATTTCAAATAATACCATATTTGAGAGAAAATATCCGTTATTCTCCAAAAGGTTCCTACTTTCCTTGTTCTATCAAATTGGGAGATAATTTCTTATTTCTATAAAGATCGCTGCTAGATTTATTTGCATATAGCAATTCATTAAAATATCCTCATATTTTTTGAACAAACATCGGCTTCCAGAGTTGTTTTTGACAATGCAGGAAATCTGTATTATTGTGGCATTATATGAGACAGCCAGGATTTTAGATGGATGAGTATGTTAGAGAGGCGTTTAAGAGGATGACATCGTTTCTCCCCTTTTATGGTTATCTATTAATTTTGGTGGTCAAAAATATATAAAAAAAACCCATTCTCTTCAATGTGGAACATTGATCTTCACTTTGGAGTCATTTTTTATCTTTTTAGTCACAGAATTGAACTCAATAGCCCTAAACTAACATTATGAGTCCTTTTTTATAAAAGCCCAGAATGGGATTGAATTTTAAAATGTATTAACACTTATGTATAGACTTGAACAGTTTGAAAAAGAAAGATATAATGAAATCAAGACATCTCTTCAAGATAATATGTTAGTCCCTTTTATCTAGTTATTTTGATGGATTTTATTATTTTTCTGAATACCTTATGGCAAGTGTAGTTTTATCTACCAGAAATGCAAAGAATTTTCCCATTCTGAGTTATTTAGGGAGCCATAAAATTGGCTGGGGAGTTATTTCCTTGACTGTGGAAGTGAGAAGTATTCTTCTTTTTTCCACTCCTGAGAGGCACTACATGCTGTTGCAAGGTGGCAGCCTGGGGATGGTGATGGCAGTTGTGTCTGTGCTGGTGGTGCTGGTGGTCAGGTGATACTGGTGGTGGTGCTGGTCTTGAGCTGAAGGTGTAAGTGATGGTGGCAGTGCTGGTGATGAGGTGCTGGTGAGGATGAGGAGAGTAGCACTAGTGATGAAGTGGTAGTGAAGGTAGTGATGATGATGGTGCTGGTGGCTGTGATGGTGGTGGAGGTGCTGGTGGTTGTGATGATAGTTGTGGTGCTGATGGCTGTGATGGTGGTGGAGGTGCTGATGACTATGATGAAGACAGTGCTGGTGGCTGTGATGGCGGTAGAGGTACTGCTTGCTGTGATGGTAGTTGTGGTGCTGATGGCTGTGATGTTGGAGGTGCTGATGACTATGATAAAGACGGTGCTGGTAGCTGTGATGGTGGTGATGGTGCTGGTGGCTGTGATGGCAGTAGAGGTACTGGTGGCTATAATGGTAGTTGTGGTGCTGATGACTATGGTGAAGACGGTGCTGGTAGCTGTGATGGTGGTGATGGTGCTGGTTGCTGCCATGGTGGTAGTAGTATTGGTGGCTGTGATGGTGGTGGCGGTGCTGGTGGATGTGATGGTGCTTGTGGTGCTGATGGAGCGATGGTGTTGTTGGTGCTGGTGACTATGATGACGGTGCTGGTGACTGATGGTGGGGGCAGTGCTGGTGGCTGCAATGGTGGTGGCAATATTGGTGGCTTTGATAGTGGTAGTGATGCTGGTAACTGTTAAGGTGGTGGAGGTGCTAGTGAATATTATGATGAGGGTTCTGGTGGCTGTGATGGTGGTGGAGGTGCTAGTGACTATTATGATGGTGGTGCTGGTGGCTGTGATAGTGGTGACTGGGTGACTGTGATGATGGTGAGGTGCTGGTGGCTGTAACAGTGGTGGCAATATTGGCAGCTGTGATGGT
>PVJS01007956.1:0-54495 GCA_004027185.1 Glis glis
AGTTGCAGAGGGCCTCACTAAGTAGAGAGAGAGAGAGAGAGAGAGACAGGGAGAGAGAGAGAGAGAGAGAGAGAGAGCGCGCGCGCATGCACGAGCTGAGGCTGGCCGTGAACCCGGATCCTCCGGTCTCCGCCTCCCAAAGTACTGGGATTACAAGCGTGCGCCACCACGCCCGGCTTGACATGGAAATAGTTTTGCAGAGAAGATTGTGTTTCAACTTTCAACTGCCTGATCCTGCATCCAGTTTGCATGTCCATTGAGTGCCAAGTAGATAAAGACTGTAGGGATATGCTACCTTTGACCCGGTGAGAAATGAGTATTTGAAGAATTTCAAGCATCTAGCCAAGGGAATGTTTACCCAGCTCAAAAGAGCACTGAATTTTTTCTTAAGAAAGAATCTGAAACTAAAAAAAAACAAAAAACAAAAAAACCTTGATATAAGCCAGATGTGGTAGCACATGCCTGTAATCCCAGTAGTACTTGAGAGGCTGAGACAGGAGGATTGCAGGTTCTAAGCCAGCCTAAGCAATTCAGTGAGGCACTCAGCAACTTAGTGAGTCCTGTTTCCAAAGAAAAAAATAAAATAGGGCTTGGGGTGTAGCTCGGAGCTAGAATGAATGCCTCGCTAAGTAGCTAAGGCTGGCCGAGAACCTGTGATCCTCCTGTCTTAGCCTCCCAAGTACTGGGACTACAAGTGTGTGCCACCATGCCAGGCTAGCCATTTTTTAATTTTATATTTTGAGATAAGATCTCACTAAGTTTCTGAGACTGGCCTGGAACCTGAGATCCTCCTGTCTCAGCTTCCCAAGTAATGGGATTACAGGTGTGGTCCACCACACCTTGCTATGTCTTTCCATTTTAATTTCCTGTCATTCTTGTAATTTGAAGACTCATTTCTCATTTATTTATAAGTGACCCCTAAATATCAAAAACTTACCAGTTTTCCCATTTTAAGAAATATTTCAAAAACTAACTGCTTGGTATTTCCAGGTATAGGTTGTTCCAATTTTTCAAATCTAACATTTTCAAACTTGAATTTATCATACATTATGACAAACCCTCCTTGTAACCCTACTCATGTTAATGGTGTCACTAGATCTACTAAAGCTGGAAAATTGAGATCTCTCTGGTCTAACAACCTCTTTCAACAGTATTATTATTTTGAATTGATCTTTTTAATCCCAAACATTATTCCGTGTACTTTCTGTCAAATTCTCATACTTATATATTAGTTTAATTGTTTGGGGACTATTCTTGGACTATTGCAATGACATTGATGCAAATTTGCCAACCTCCAGTATAGTTCATGCACAAATATAAGATTAATATTTTAAAGTGTAATTTTGTTAAAATCATTCCCTACTCTACATATGATGGCATCCTTTGTCAAGCAAATGTCTTTCTACTAGACTCTGAGTAATCTGAAATCTTTCCCATACTTTCTCAGACTAAAGCACAAACTATTGTTTGCCTAGCTACAGCCATCCTCCCATTCTGCTTTGCTAACAGAGCCTGTGGTTGCAACTCTATCCCCGAAGACACTGGGGAAACTCAACTTGGTTCAAAGTCGCAAGTCTATTCTATTCACCAGTGATTTACTTACGAACCAATCCTACCCCAAGCAGGAAAACTTCCTAATATTATTATGAGGTGGTATTTTTGTTCATTTGTTTTTGCTAATAAAAAACCACACAGAAAAATAAAGAAATAAACCATCTTATGTTTGCTGGACATTGTCATATCTAATTACGATGCCTAATATGTGGCAGCCGTTCTACAACTAGGCAGAGTAGGGAGGAAGATTGAAGAAATCCAATATTCTGAAAGCTGTAGAAATATAATCTCAAAAATTACATTGGGAATGTGAAGCCAATTTAATGCCTACCCTGTATATTCCTACTCTACCCATAAACCTATATAAGATAATACTTGTCTGTTTGTTTGAAACCATTTGAGTTTTATATTACATATATATGTAAGTATACTTATAGAGACTTGTCCAATACTACAGTTTTATATACACACAAAAATCCAAATGCCTAGCTGGATGGTGGTGCACGCCTGTAATCCCAGTACTTGGGAGGCTGAGACAGGAGGATTACAGGTTCGAGAACAGTCTCAGCAAGTAGTAAGACTTTCATCAATCTATAAAGACTCTGTTTCAAAATAAAAAATAAAAATAGGTCTGGGGGTATATCTTGGAGGTAGAATGCCCCTGTGTTTAATCCCTAGTACCACTAAAAGAGAAAAAATCAAATGCTTGAGTTGACATTTTTACCTGTACCATTTATAAGATTGTGAACAGGTTAACAAGTCTTGAGAGGTTATTTAGCTTTCTAACCTATTAGTTTTTTTTCTTCTGTAAATTGCCATAATGAAGTACCTAACTTTAAGGGTCATTGTGAAGATGAAATAACTTAATACAAGTAATGCATTTAGAATAGTGCACAACTCAGTGAAAGTGTTCAATAAATGCTAATTATAATTATAGTATTGCTGTCTCATTTTATGTTCAAGTCATATTCCACAGATGTTGCGACATATGCTTATCATACTATTCACTAGAAATATTTTGTTTCATAACATCTTCAATTATACAAATCATGGCCCTTCCAAAATTTCTGTTTAAATACTACCTTGATTCTACAGATTGAGTAAGAAATAATAAATAAGTAACTAATGTAGTTCATAGTGATATTGACATGCATGCACACAGCAGTTGGTAGGCCTTCCCCCAGCTTCCTCCCCACTCCCCCCTTCCCCTGTATCCTCAATACAGGATGTTAAGATTGACATTGGTATTCTTTGTGAGACTATAACACACCAATAAAAATATAAAAAATTAAATAAAAAGTAAATAAGCTGGGCCTGGTGGTGCATGCCTGTAATCCCAGTACTTGAGAGGCTGATACAGAAGGATCACAGGTTGGAGGACAGCCTCAGTGAGGAGTGACACTTTCATCAACCTAATGAGATCCTGTTTCAAAAAAATTAAAAAAAACTAAAATAGGGCTATGGGTATAGCTCTGAGGTAGAATGCCCCTGTGTTCAATCCCCAGTACCACAAACACAAATAAATAAATAAGTTTTGGATTGTCTTGGTGATGGGAGACAACTGTGTCAAAACAACGACCCAGATAGTTGAAAGGTCTGGGGGAATAACTCATAAAAGGTAGGTGAAATGGATTAGTTAACATTAAGTTACATGAATGTTCTTGATGTAGAAATAATACTTTTTAAACTTAAAAATGTCAAAATTACTTCAATTAATTGCTCCTTACTATAAGAAACATAAGAATTTTATAATCTGATCATTAAACTAATTCCCTCTCCAAATTGTTGGGGCTTTCATCCAGTATTTACACTGCTATGCTTGGCAGCGATTGTCAAATTTTATTGTCATTGGATTTTCCTGAGACCTTTATTTAAAATGCACAGTAATTTTTTATATTAAAACTACTTTTTATTTGTTAATGTCACATAAGAAATTTAAGCATGTTACACTAGCTTAAGAAGCACAACTAATGCATTTTAATAGAGAAGCCCTTCCCCCCCACCCCCCACCCCTCTCATGAATTACGAATCTAAGAGAAGTAAATATAAAGTCTGCAGACTCCTTCATCCAGAGCGCTTACATGCTGATCAGGTTACCATTGCCTTCTTACAAAATGTCTTTTTTATTTAAAAAAATTGTAACCTTAATTGCTTATTACAAAATAAAATTCAGTACAAAAGCTCAATATATTGGAAAATGCTTTCCTCCTCCCTCACAGCACCTTTATATATAGCAGAAAATAATCAAAAGAAGATTGCTAATATGGATAGAACAATCTTCAAATTATACTCAGACACACAGTGGCTTATTGAAAATGCACAGGATTTAAACACATGTTCTGATGCAGTAGATCCTGGGACAAATCAGTAGGTGAGCAGGTTTCCAGAGTGGCCTGCCCTTAGACTCTTCTAGGCATCAGTACTAGGCTTTCTAAGAAGCACAAGGAAGATGTATCTAGATTTGATATTGATTTTTTTCAACCAATAATATTTCATAATATATGTAATCTTATGTAAAATGTATAACTCTTATGCTCTTAAGATCTTTTAGAATAATGATATCAGAGTAAATAGCACTATGGATGGATACCCTCAGAAGTATAAGTTAGTTCAGATCTAACAAATTTTGAAAGAGCCCAGTGACTATCTTAATCTCTGGTATATTTAGTAGAGGTCAAATTAGCTAAATTTTCCTAATTCTTTTTTGGTGAGCCACCTGTCCACACAGCTCACCTGGAGAATTGACAGGCCATGTATAAATGACACATGTTCTAACTTTGCTCTTGAAGAGTGAAAAATAGCCTAAGATAGAAGATTAATTTTTCCTTACCATATGCTATAAGAAAAGATGGATACAAAGTAAATTATGATGTTTGGAGTTGCATATTTTTGTTAATGAGATGTTTCTTATTAAAATAAAGTGGGTTGCTTTTAAATGATCCTTTTGCATAGTAGACAAGTAATCATAAACGTATCAGCTCAAAGACAATATTTTGTAAGACAGGTTTCTATAAAGACAAAGTAAAAAGCTGTAATGGAGCTTAGGACATTTTTATAGTTCTTCTTTTTTTGGTAAAATTATATAACTCTCAAAGACCATTAGATTTTAAGATGGAGTACTTTGGAATATGCTTCATATCTAGAATATTTAGTAAATATCCATTCCTTAGTATTTTGCTGGATAGAGGACAATAGCTTTTATTTTTTTCTGTTTTAGATGGTGCTTTTATGATAAATTTCCTGCTGTGGTGTCTGTGTGCATGCACACACACAAAAAAAAAAAAAAAAAAAAAAAATTCCAGGGTCTTGTTTCCTATGCTACTCTTAGTAACTGGACAGCATGCTATTTTACTTGGAGTCTGCATACCAACATTTCTTCCACCTCTCCGTCCAGAATAAAAGAAATCAAGACTTAGATTTACTTTTCCCAGAAATCCAGAGTTTTCAATGAAATAGATACTGACATTTTCTCACAGGTAGTGTCAATTCAACATTCAGTGGACCAATTTTTGAAAAAGCTGAATTCATATAAGTCACCAAAGGTGAAAAGAGGTCAGGAAACGAATACAGTATTTCAGTGAGTACGACTCCATTGATTGTAAGATGCACCATTATTCTGTGTAGCCCTTAGAGAAGTCAAGCTATCACACAATGCTTTATTGGTAAGCACTGGGTAGTGCACTCATTGATTACACCAGCCTCTCATACGTTGACATTTCTTTCAGTTATTCCAAGGTATTTGGTAATTTCTCCAGCCTTCAGTTTGATTGTTTGGCATAGATGTGGTGAATTAAAAATTTCTTTAATTTTTAATGTATATTATTTAATTATTTAATATATATTCTTTAATTCTTTTATATGTATTATTTAATTTCAATAACAAATGAGATACAGCATCATAGCCTTAAACCTTCTTATCTTAGGTGCTAGTATCTAGTGGTTATTTAGCACAAAGTATACAATTGTGGTTGGTTACTTTTTCAATGACAAATATTTGCTTCAAGTAACATTTTATTTCAACCTTGAAATATAATGTATTTTTTGGAAAATATTAAAGATACTTGAATAGTATTGAAAGCCTTGACAACATCAACATCTATGATCAAATTTATACATGCATAATCAATGAATGATAAGAAATAATTGACATGTGGGTGACTTTATATTATAGATAACAGCATTCATTGCAATTTCAGAGATGTTATAATGTGAAAACTACGTGTCTAAGTGTGAATGAAATATGATAAGTCAGTGCTGTCAAAACATGATCATCAATAATATGTGCATGTCTATATGTAAATATATATATAAAACTTATCCTGTATATGTGATCACATGTATATCTCATATATAAGGTACATCACACATATTAGATATATTTAAGATATATATTTTAAATATTATATATATGTTTATGTATATATATATGTCTTCAATCAACCAGTCAAAGCAACATTAGAAACTCCATTGTTATATAAAAAACATAACCCTTTGGTTTTAAAGTCTCAGGTACTCTGTATATATTTTTGTCAATTATCCCTGTGTGTGTGTGTGTGTGTGTGTGTGTGTGTGTGTGTGTGTGAGAGAGAGAGACACTGGGGATTGAACTCAGGGGCATTTTACCTCTGAGATATACCCCCAGCCCTATTTCCTATTTTATTTTTTATTTTGAAATAGGGTCTCACTAAATTGCGAGGCTATCCTAAAACCTGCAATCCTCCTGTTTAAGCCTCCCAAGTACTGGGATTACAGACATGCACCACCATGCCTGGCGCTCACTCAATTATTCCTAAAACTGCCTCATAAGATTATTTGCCCAAGATTATATGGATTTTAAAACAATTTAAAATGAAACTTGTGTGATACCAAAGCCTGCGTTATTCATTAGTGTATTACTTCCTCGTAGCACACAATTCGAATGCTGTGTAGGATGGAAATACCTGTGCCTAGACACCCCCCCCCATTAGATTACTATGGAAGCTCATGATCAAACACACCCAATAGCTTGAATGCTGACAGGGATCAGCTATGCCACTGGTGCCCACCTAGGAAAGAACTACCATGGGATCCCCTCATCCCATTTTCTGGAAGTTTCAGTTGCTCAGAAATAATTGGAACTACATTTTCGAGCTTCCTTTGGACAAGAAATATTTTAATTTGTATGTAATTTATAACAGCTCATACTATTCCCTTCATTCAATAAGCATGTCTCGGCTCTCCTTCAGGGAACATCCATTATGTGTGTTGAATTGAGAGAAGCTCAGCCTCTTCATTGAAGAGCTGCCTTATCCTTTATTCTGGATTTGTTCAATTGATTAATACATGTCTTCCCCAGCGTGGGAAAGCACACGCTGGGTAGTCCGCATTGTTTTCACAGAGGAGAAGGAGGGTTGCTGCTCTGGGTTCCCGGCTGGCTTTGGCAGGATGGAGGGCAGTCTGTCCTGCATGCCGATGTGTCTCCCCCTCTGCTGCCCTCCCCTGAGGCTTTCCTCTTCTGTATTCTCAGCTTGTTTTCCGGGGATGGGAACGTGTTGTGCTCTTGGCCTCTCCCTTTAGTCTTCTCTTCTCACCTTGCCTTTTCTAGCTTGTTTCCCTGGAATGGGAATGTCCTTGTGTTGTTTGCTAAGCTGATACTCCGATGGCTTTGTTTAAACTACCTGGGTGTATTGTGTTTTGTTGTTGTTGTTGTTGTTGTTTTACCACTCATACACTTAATAAGTCAACCTGCTTACCAAGACCCTCCAAGGCCAAGACACCAGGAAAAATTGGCTTAATGGAACATTTGACAGCTTGCCCAAGACTGGCTACCTTGGGCAACTGCTGAAAGGCTCCCCTCACACAAAGTTCAGACAGCCATCCCCATGAAAGGAATAAGGACCCAGGCACCTCTGAGGTCTTACCTGTGGAGTGAGGTTGCTGACGGACCTCCCCGCTCTGCTCTGGGATTGCACTTCCCTCTCATCTGTATAGAGCTTTCTCTTTCTTGATATTGCATTATTCTCTGATTTTAATTGATATTTTTAACACCACATTGGGTGCAGGAAAATCCTCCAGGATGTGTTGCTTTCTTATTAATGATGATTTCATATATTGAAGTGGGATTTTCTTATGTTTTGATTATTTTCTCATATTAAATTGTGGGGTTTTTTTGGTACTGGTGGTACTGGGGATTGAACCCAGGGGCTTCTATCTCTGAGATACACCTACAGACCTATTTTATTTTTTATTTTCAAACAGGGTCTCATTAAGTTGCTGAGGGCCTCACTACATTGCTGAGGCTGGCTTCGAACCGAACCTTTGATCCTCTTGTCTCAGCCTCCCAAGTACTAGGATAATAAGCATATGCCACCACTTCTGGCTGGAGTTGTACTTTTAATTGTGTGGGAATGGCTTCATTTTTGCCCACAGAGCAGAACCCATTCAGGAGAATACACATGTAACCTGGACAATTTAAGGGAGTTTCAGAAAGGGATTATTTATAAAGCTGTATGCAGGACTTAGGGGAAGCAATAAAAGATACCACAGATACCTAAAGTAGGCTGTAGCACTATTAAACAGAGAAGGATCAAGGAGCTAACTGTTCACCAGAGACATGGAAAGGCATTTGCAAGGAAGGGCCTTGGACTTTGGCTGAAAGACCTGATTGGGGGAGAACCGAAAAACCCCATCCTTGACCTCTCATCTTCTGATCTCCTCATGAAGGAAAAAGATGAAGTTCAGAGGAACTTTAGGTACTGTAGGAAAGCATGTAATGTGAAGGTTTTTAATTAGAAAATTTTATGCTTAATGAATTAAAAGTATTTCTGTAAGGTCATATGTGTGTGTATGTAAGCATCTCTGTGTATATGTATATATGGTATATATAAAGCAACCATGCAAATATTTTTGTATAACTTTATGTAATATAATTATATATATAATTTTTGCCTACCTAAGAATTTATATTAGTAAATATAAGTAAAAATATGGTAAATCATAATGCCTGATATCATAACACATTTTATGATGACTTTGTTTCCATTTTATATTATAATCCTATTAAATTACAGACCCTTTTCCATGAAACACTTTAAAAATGATTCTTAAATACTCAGATTAAAGGTAAAGTATAAAATAAAACAAAGCTAACAACAACAACAAAAACTTCAAATCTTTCCCCTGCTTCCCAAATTAGCAGACTTGTCTGCCATTTAATTTAAAGCTTTGTGAATGTGATCATCCATAAAGTTATAAATCATTTATTCTCTAATAACCTGCTCAATTATGAAAGGAAAATAAGGCTTTCTTTCTCAGAGCCTTTGGATTCCAGGCTGGCTTGCTCGTATCGACAGGCAGGCATCAGAGAGAGTGCCTCTTCATCTCATTGACATGGGTCACATCATAAAGCCAGAGAACAGGAAGCCTGCCACCCGAGCAATTTAAACTCTGTCTACACTGTGTCAAGAGAAACTTTTGGGAAACAAATGTCTCTTACAAACTGCCTTACTTGTCTATATAGATTGTATGGTCATGAAGAGAAGTTGATTATGTATTCTTTCCATTATATCTAACTATGCTCCTGACAGTGCACAAGGACAACTGCGGTCTACTTTTGCCAGTGGGTAGATCCTTTCTTCCATTGTTACAACTAGGTGGGAGGAGTAGGTTGGTACCTAAAACCCTCCTGGTGGATCAATACTAATCTCCTTTCCTTTACATACCTTCCTCTAAAAATGGAAAAATAATTGATGTGCTTAAGAGGGGATGTGTACATAAATATATTCAAAAGCCACAGAAAGTAGACCAGTTTGCTAAACTCCTAAACATATTATTGTTGATATCATCCTATATGTAAATTTCAATTCAATAAAGCCAGTAACTATTGAACACATCTGAAAAAGACAGTGTAAATAAAATAATCCAGTAAAAGAACTAGAACACTTTTTGTATGGAAATCCAATTGAAAGGATGAGATTGACATCCTCTATTACTTCTTGGGAATTGTTTATCCTTTCAACTGAATTTCCACATATAATCAGTACTGGATATTAGTTACATATGTGTGCCAAGGTCAACTCTGTTCATTTACTTAACAAATATTTACTGAGAGGCTTTCATGCGTCTGTTTCTGTTGCATGCATGAGAAAAGTTAATAGGGACACCTCACTTGGTCTTTAGTATAAAGAAGCAATCCCTTGAGTCTTCAGTGAGTTTTCATTATTGGTTCCCAAGTGAAAGAATATTGGTGTAAAATAGCTATTAACTTATAAAGTAATAGTACAACAATAATTCAGCTTTTCACTTCAATGTATACTTGTATGTCTTCATAGAAAGCACGTGAGGTTAAAGTGAGATAGGATAGAAGAAATACAGGAAATAAGTAAAAAGGAGACAGAAAGGAAGGACAAAGATAATGTTACTTTAAAACAAAAGCCTGTGGCAAAATTCCCTAATACCCTTACTCCTCAAGCCAGGCCTATCACCCTACTCCAAGTCAGGCCTGTCAGTCCCAATTTCCTGGGGAATTTACAAGTCTTTTTTAATTACTATGAGCACTGTTGAAGGATAACAGAGATCAAACAAATGATCTAGAGAGGTGGCCAGACACCATGCTGGAAATTCACTCACAAAATAACTTGAACTATTAATTATACAACCTAAGAATAGTCAACCAGGTGAACTATCTGATGATCCCACAAGAGAGGTCACCCAAAAGATCTGACAAGATGACCTGGACCACAAAGCAGAAAACTCATTTGTTTATGATAATCTCCTTGGGCACTGTTAGGCATCTCACCTGTGAATAGTTTAAACAAAGGAGATTCCTATTGATAAGACAGTGAAGGCCCCATTAGGACCCCAGATAGGCCCCAAACACTAAATCATCTTGTGACTACCAAAGTCATGTCATCCTCACCTACCTCCTCCTATCTTCTCATGGGAAAGTCTCTTATGAAAGAAAATACATGGACCCCCAAATGCATCTCACTCTGGAGCTGGTCCGAATTCCTTCTTGAATGCATATTTCTTACTTTTTAAAATAAATCTCTGTCCATATCTCTGGGTGGTGCATGCTAATTTTTTTTCCCCTCATGTAAGTCAAGGATCCCACCGATTCCACCAGTGCTGAGTTGAATTCTTTTCTCCCCCTCACTTGGAAATCCTCAGGACCCTTCAGAGAATCAACCCTTCTCCCATGATAAAGGACTTGGCCTCATGTTAATTTTGGTGCTGGAGATTTTCACAAGTGGTTATTTCCTAAAATATCTGTCTTCGAGCCTCCCTTATGGTTTCTTCATCAGGGATCCCTTCTTGAAGTATAGCTTGTCTTGTTATCACCCTTTACTGATTGTATGCACTATTTCTTCTTCTTATGCCTGATGGTGCATCTCCCAATCTCACTAAAGAGAAAAAGCATTTTGCAATGCTAGAACCAGAAATTAGGGCCTCCAAGGAGGCAGTGCTCACCTCAGAAGGAAGACAGGGGACTTCACTCAGAGGTATCACTCCTGGCAGGGATGGACTTCCAACCGGGGTTCTTTCAGTCTAGCCAAAAACTTGCCAGAACTGTCAGGCTAAACAGAAACCCTCCAAGCATCCAGAATGGAAGAAAGTGGGGTTATTCCTTTTCTTTCTCTGCAGTGTCAACATTATACAGTAAATTCCAAATACATATTGCATTCAGTTTAATAATTAATTCTAGTTTTGCCTTCTGCTAAATAACTATGTAACTTTCACCTTTCTAACTTTACTGAAAAAAATTTAAGTTGAATGTTTCCATCAACATTCTCACTGCTATAACCCAAGACAACTGACCACACAACGTAGAGGAAGGAAGATTTGTTTGCTTATTGTTTTTTGGAGATCTCATAGATTCAGTCCATGTTAGGCCGGGTTACATCTGTGGATCTCAGGGCATGCCAGCAGGAAGCAAAGAGAGGGAGAGGGGACAAGGGATCTACAGAAGCAATAGAGAGCCAACAAGCAAAGGGGTTCAAAGACAAAAACACTATCCTTAAGGCCACAGGCCCAGTGACCCACCTTCTCCAGCCACACCTCACCTGCCTGGGTTACTGCCCAGTAAACCAACTAGTTTGGATTTATCCACTGATGAGATTACAACTCTCCAACTTAATTATAGCAACTCTGGATATTAATACATGAGCTTTTCAGGGGCCATTTTATATCTAACCATAATGGTGATACTATTGCTTCCCTTATGGAGCTGATTTGAAGATGGAATAAGACAACACATGTAAAAACTTATAATCACTTCAGATTAAGGCTTCTTAAAAGGGCCAATCAGGATTATATTCTCCCCCCCCACTCCCAGAACACCCAGAACTTTCACTGTGCCTAGAACATGGCAGGAGATCATTAAATATTGGTTGCATGAATAAAATAATAAAATATTTTATTCTAATAAATACTAAACAATAATTTAATAATTTTAATACATAATTTATTTTATTAAATAATATAAAGGAAAAAAATCTTTAAAAACTACATTTTTAGTCCTCACGTTTGTTAGTGCTCTGATGGTTAATCTGGATTGTAAACTTGACAAGTGAAAGACACCTAGAATTGGGAGTCTTCGAATGTGTTGATAGGATGATTGACATGTGGAACAACAAATTGAGGGAGAGGTGTGTGTGGGTGGCACTGCTCAATAGGACAGGGAGTGGATGGAGCGAAGGGCAGAAGAAAGAGTTGCTCCTGGGACCCTGTTCTGCTGGACTGGACTCGGGTACTAAGAGGGCATAAATGGGGGTCATTCATCTGCCCTCTGATTGCCTTTCTCTACACAAGCCTCCATTGCATCCGCATTGCAAACTCAGGACCACTGGAAATGCCTTTGGTTCCTAATATTGAAAAGGTGTTGATACATTGTTCCTTCTCAACTGCAGGAATGGGAGCTATGGAGAAATAAGTGGAGCTGTAAAATTCATTCCACCACTTCTCTGCTTTGCTGGGGACCATAGTCTAAACCATTTTACACACTGGGAACCTCTCAGACCTATACAGCTGCCATCTCACAGTGCTGTTTATTTCTGTACTCATGAAATCGGTCAGTTCTCTGTGTTTTATGCAGTCTTGATGCAAAGGCATATCTTCTTTAAGACCTGAAACTCTAAGAGTTTAGTGTGTCTCTCACTTCATTCTGAAACTGCTCTGTGATTCTTTTGGGGAGGAGAATTGAGTGTGTATCTCATTCTATGAGTCCCACCTTTATTTGTAGTTTTCCTTCTTTTCCTTAAATTGTTGGATTGTTTTCCCTGTCATTTAATTATGAAATATTTCAAACACAGGAAAGTTAAAACAATATTTACAGTGAGTAGCTCATATATCTACCCCAGAATCTTGCATTAACAACTTACTCTGTTTTATTACACATCTATCCATCTACCCACTCCTATATCCATCCATCTTTCATGTTATTTTTGATGCTTTCCAAAATCAATTGCAGATACCAGGAAACTTCCTCCCACATACTTCAGTATACATATCATTAATTAGAATTCAACAATTATTTGCATCTTTTGATGTAAATTTATATAAAAAGAAATGTAACCACTGAGATTTGACAAAAGCATGAGTCTATGTAAATAAACCCCTACCAAGGCATACAGCACTACCATCATCTCAGAAATTTCCCTCATGGTCCATCTAAGCAAATTCTGTCCTAGTGGCAGCTGTTAGTATATATTTTTTTCACCATAATGTAGTTTCCTTGCTCCAGAGCTCCATACAAGTAGAATTATACAGTATACATTACTTTTTCTAAGGCTTCTTTAATAGCATGTTTCTGACATTCATCCACGTTACAATTATCAGAAGTTTGTTCTTTTTGTTGCTGAATAGTATTACTTCCTAGAAATATGCCATAGTTTATTTATCCTATTGATAAACACTTGGCTTGTTTCTAAGCTTTTGTTATTGTGATAAAGCTGCTAAGAGCAGGGTGTGGTGGTGCATGCTTATAATCCCAGTACTTTGGGAGGCGGAAACTGGAGGATCCAGGTTCGCTGCCAGCCTCAGCTCTCTCTCTCTCTCTCTCTCTCCCTCTCTCTCTCTCTCTCTCTCTCTCTCTCTCTCTCTACTTAGTGAGGCCCTCCACAACTTCGTGAGACCCGGTTTCAAAATAAAGTATAAAAAATAGGGCCGGGGGTGTAGCGCGGAGGTAGAATGTCCCTGGGTTCAATCCCCGGTAAAAAAAAAAAAAGCTGCTACGAACACTCTGTTATGACTCTCTGTGTATATATGCTATTCTGTTTAGATATATATGCAGGGGTGGATATAGTGGGTTCTAAGGTATGTGCACATTTAGTTATATAAGGAACTGCCAGAACTTTTATGAAAGTGGTAGTGTCATTTTGTACCCTGCCCAACACACACAGAAAGAATGAAAATTTGGCAGAGTCTTCATGTGTACATTTGTGGGGAGAGTAAGGTGGGATTGAGAGCAGAATTGTTTTATTTACCATGCAGTCCTGTCTCATGCATGGCATTAGCTGTAGCTGCTACATTCATTGCCTTTTCTGTGGGAATGGATGGCAAATGATCTCACCGAGGAAATGTTGCAGAAGAGCTAGAAACATGAAGGATAACACGCAGTTGTTTTTGAAAAATATACAGGAAGGCCATCTAACCTAATATTTGGGAGTGTTACAGAGATGAATGGTGAGTGTGCGAATGCATGTATGGATATTTTGAAAGTCTATCTCTGTTATGAGTTTGGCTAAAATAAGTAATCTTCTCATCTGTTCCCAATCATCACAGAGCTGCCTTCTTAGAAAGACTTCATGCCATTTCCCTAGTATTTCTTATTATACTTTATTTCCCCTGGAGGAAATACTCATCTTTCTAGGCACTATTAAATTATACATGTGGTCAACTTATGTCAGTCCTTGTAGGTTTCATAACTACTGAATATTGTTATAGGCTGTATTTTAAACAGTTTGGTTTCTACCTCTTTAGTTCATTTTCATTTTGGGGTGGGACTTAACAATTTATTTGACTTTCCTCAGTGCCTAGCCAGGTGATGGATTATAATGGAAAGCCATCAATCCCCAACCTCCCAAATGAATGAAGAGATAACTATTAAACATTTTTACATGAAATATTATGTAAAAGCAACCCAATACAAGCACGGCAGCAAGTTAAACCATCTTTTAGGATGCCTATCTATAATACATTTGCAGACTGGGCTATGCAATAGTAGTATAAAGATGCTAATATTCCTTTTAAAGTTGTCTATATCACTATAATTATGCTAAAATCGGAACTGGTAATGGTAGTTTTGTGGCTGGTTTTATCCTGTCCTCATTGATTTTCAAATATGCTTGAATCAGAGAATATTTTCTCTCTCATTTATATCTAAATAATGTGATTCAACTGGCGAGTTCATTGTCTCCATGTCTACATTCATTCACGTGATTCACTTAGCAGACATTAGCAGCTGATTGGTATTCAACAATCACAGAACTAATTTCAGAGTTTACAAAGATAAATAAAATCACCCTGAACATGCCTATAATCTGGTAAGAGAAAAAAAGAAAAGATACAGACACAATCAGAAGAAAAATATTGTGGGGGTTAAGACACATATGTGTAGGTTCTATTGTGTCCAACCATAAAGAGAGGAGGTAGTTCTGATAAAAGGCTGGGGAAAAAGAGTGTGTGATGAATGAATAGTACCAGAGGCAGAGTTAAATCAGAGATAACAGTGATAAAAGCCATACTCATTTCCTACTATTCTTATTAATATGTATTAATTAATATGTAATAATATGTATTCTTATTAATATGTATTAATCACATGTATATGATTTTTAATTTATAGTACCTTCCTTTGCTGATACCTGCTTTTCACGTGGTTTTACTGACTCTGATATTAAGGAGTAATTGCTACTATTATTTAGTTTTTGCCACAGAAGAATCTCAACAGTAATTTCATCAGACCAAAATTAACTCTGATTGTTAAGTTTTCTCCAATATCTAAATCAGCTAATAGGTAGGTGGAAAATTGACACTTCAAAGATACCTATGTACTAATCCCTAGAACCTGTGTTGAGTTAGGTTATGTGGCAAAGGAGACTGCAGATTGCAGATGTAGCTAATATTAATCTGCTGACCTAAAATCAGGAAAGCAATCTATATAACTCAGATGAACCCAATCTAATCACATGAGTTGTTAATAGTGAAAGAAGAATTCAAAAGAGTCAGAGAGATGACTGTGATAGGAAGTGTTTGCCTGGCGCTGCTCGGGCTGATGGTGGAGGAAGGAGCCATGAGCCATGCTGGAAAAGGTAAGAGAATGAATTTTCCACTAGAACCTCCAGAAAAGAATTCAACCCTCCCTACATGTTAATTTTAGGCCAGTGAAGCCTTGGTCAGATTTCTGATTCACAGAACTGTAAGAAAACTCCTTGTTTTAAGTCTCTAAAAGTGATGTAATTTGTTACAGCTGCCATCAAAAACTAGTAAAACTATCTTCAATAACATCCTCTCATCTAGGAAATATATTTTTTGTTAACATGACAAAAAACATACACTTTTTGTTAACATGACTTCTAGGACCTGATACAAAGTAAAAAATTTCAATCTGATCCAGTTAAAAAATCGGACTTAATCAACAAATATGTCTGAGGCACTCCCTATGCCCTAAGGCCCTGTTGCTCACTAACAATATATAGATGAAGGACAAAGTTCCCCTTCACTCACGGAGCGTAAAGTGTGAGGAGGGAGTAGGTCATAAAATAAAATAATGACTTTCTAAACATAAAGTGTAACCACAGGAAAGCCCCGTGTGCGATAAACAATGACAACCAGAAGACCTAAATTGTTTTTGGTGGATTTGGAAGCGTTCCATGAAAAAGTGACATTTAAGTAGTGAACTTAATGATGACTAGAAAATATCGATAAGTGCGGGCTGGGTTACAGAATTGCAAGGATCAGGAGCAGTTGTATCTATTCTCTCAAGTGGAAAGAAGGTCACAATTTCAATACAGAGAGGTGAAAGGAGCCATGTTTTCTCCTCAAACACAACTCCATCGTGAGCCTTCGCTCCAAACTCCACCAATCAGTTTTCTGCCACAGTCTGATTGCAAGGCCCCCTTGCAGCTGTACATCCATAGTTTATCTACTTTCTAGGGTCTGTAAAAAAAGAAAAAAAAATCTTCTGTTATTTCTCACAGCTGGAAACCATCCTTTTGCCTATTTCTTCAGCACTTTATCTGTTCCTTTCCTATGGCATTTATCACCCTCTCCTTTGTGGTATAGTTATTTTTGAGCACTTCTTACTTCCCAGACTAGACTCTAGATTTTTAGCTTTTCGAGAGTGTTCTTGGAAGGAGTGAAAGGGCAGAAAACAACATATGGTGTGATAGCACTGGGTGTGATAGAGAGATTGAGTCTGAAAAAAGCCAGAAAGCTGAAAAACATGGACATGCTGGGCAAGGATTGGAGCTGAATGGAGGCACTGGTGCCGTTTTTAGCCTTTTTAATTTCTCACGAGTCCTGCAGACGTACATGGATAATCATTTCTCAGTCAAACAATTGTTATGACTCTGATTCCCAGTTGTCTGCCATTTCCTCCAATCTGGTTCTAAACTACAATGGTCTATTTAAGTAAAATGCATCTAGAGGATCTTCAACTCTTCTTCTACCAAGTGTGCTGGCACAATCTAGTCACAAGCATCCATCTAATGTGAGAACATATGGAAAAAAAAAGTGAAAATCTTAGAGTGATCTGAGTTTTCTCTACTTAGCACCGAATATCAGAATATTTGAAAACACTCCCATATTGCATGTAGATATTTTCATGATGGGCAAATTCCATAGGCATAATTTTAAAACTCTTCTTCGACATATTGTACTGTATTTCACTATATATGCCAGAATAGTTTAGGTTGTGCTGTAATAAAATTGAAAAGAAATCAGCATTTTAAAGTGACAAAAAATATTTCTCTCTCTTACTACTCCCTTGAAGGTTACGTAGGGTCTTCTGCTCATAGTCCTCAGCCAGGAATGAGGAGATAAAGCCCCACCAGCTAGAATGTTGATATTACTAGAGTTGAGGGAAGAGAGAGCATGAGGAATTGACTTTGCAGTACTTATTCACTGCATTTTATTGGCCTAGTTATTCCACATGATCTTTTCTTGGAGAGAGTGGGAAAGTGCAGTCCTTTCCTAGACTCAGTAGAACAGGTTATAGCAGAAGTATTAGTAAGTAGCTGTAATATTCACTATCTACTTGTCTGTATATAATATTTTATATAAATATATTAATTACACAAACACATTAAAAGACAAAAAAATTAAGCCAGCAAAATAAAAGTCTCATTGGTCACCCACAAGATGATCATTATAAAAATATCTTCTACTGAAAAACCGATAATTAAGGGTATAGGCATTAAGCACTTCTCTTAACTTTTTAATGGAAATTGGATTGAATAATCAAAAGGGCCACAGTTGATAAAGGAAGGCTCTCATTTACAGAAGAATGCCAAGTAACAATTATAGAAGGAGTATAATTAATTATTTGATAATTTACAACCCTAATGAAATGATTGATTCAAGCAAAGTCAGTGCTGAAAAGAGAAAAAACACTAAATTTCTAAGTGTCAGATCTGTGATTCTAATTAAGTGTGACTCTAAATACCACACTCTTCCAACCACCTTGCACCGTGGAATTAATCTTATCTTCCTTGTTATTCATCTCCTTCTGTCGATAGAGAACAGTACGTAAAGGACTTTGTCTTTCGTCATACCTACTCATACCTACATTGCTTCCTCTATAAGATTATATGCAAGCAGGAACTGAGTCTTATCCATTTTTGTATACTGAGTATCTAGCACATGAGTAGCATCCAGTGATGTCCAGTGATGTATGTTCAAATGAATTAATTGGTATGAGCACTCAATGAATACTTGTTAGTGAATGAATGAATGAGGAAATTCTAATGAATGATATTTAAATAACTCATATGGTAAGTGTGCTTTGTAATAATAAGTTTATATGCGCATATAAAAATGTCTCAGGATTCCTTGGTAAATTCATCACCTTTATTGCCACAGTCAAAAATGGAACTTGATACAGTAATCTGGTGAAAGTTGGAAGAAGCGCCCATCCCAAGCCATTTCTGCACATTTCTCAAAGTTTACAACTTGATGAACTTCATTAGCTTGACACTTTTAATACTTTTAATCATATATTGACTTTTTTCAAAACTAGAATTAATGGCCTCCGATACATTGTTTAAAGAAATACAGTTCCCTTAACTTCTTGTGTTTTGGGATATAAGCAAAGCACTGGAGAAATTAATCATTCCTATAAATAATATGTAACTGCCCTTATTTGCATGTCTATCTTAATATTCTCCTGAGATGTTTATTTCTTTTCACCAAATCTATATCAGCACATTGATTATGAATTATTCTCTAAGTATTACTTATTCTGTCATACCAAAACAACTTTCATGTTGAATATATTCTTACACATACTCTTGAATTTATATTAACCTAAAGTCTGATCTGAAAATTTTAAGCAAATGTATGTAGCCATGACCATATCAGACCTTTCTGACACCATCAGATGGGCTGGCTTAAATGAAATAGAATTTGTATTGCTGGAAATAAATCACATCTTTAAGCTGTCTATTCTATTTTGAACCTCATCAGGTGTCCTAAATCAGGTGCTTTTTTATTAAAAAAACACTTATTTAATGTTTACTCAGTGTCTTAAACAACCCCATTCAATACTCACAAAAGACCTCCAGGAGAAATATTACCCCATTTCACAGATAGAGAAACTTAAATGTCAACACTGAGAGGCACTCCTCTGGAAGCCGGCAGGCGGGTAACTGTCTTCATGCTGTGTCTCTGGCAGCCTGGCTTTCCTGAAGGCTAAGCTGCACTCACCACTCCCACAAGACACCACCTTAACCTGATGGTGAAAGTGCCTGGCAGAGCCTTCAAGGAACCGTGCGGTTCACAGTGAAGCTGGGTGAATGGAAGGTCCTGCAGGGCTCCATGAGGGGCAGGAGCAGATGGAGGAGCTCAGCCAGGAAAGCAAGGCAGCAGCTCAACCCCAGCGGCCAACTTTCTTGTCAGCACAGGTGGGACACTTTCTACTGTCTCCAGATATACTTGGCAGACAAGTATGGTGGAGGATGAGCAGGGAGAGTGAAAGCCATCCAAATCCCACTGCTCTGCTCCTACTGCCTCATCCGAATGCATGGGCTGATGAGGCTTATGGCTACCAGTTCCACTTGGTTTGTTTCTATCTGGACATGCTCTGTGTTAGTGAATCACAGAATATCTAAACTTTTTCTCTAAGCCAATAAAGATTTTTTCACCTCTAAAATTCTAAAACATCAACATCCTCTTGATGTTGATAAAATGGAAAGGCTACTAGGGAGAAGTGAACAGAAGTAGTCAGAAAATTGCACATAAAGGAATTTACAATAGAATATTCAGCAAACAATAAAAACCTTGAAATTAAATATTTCCCTTACCACATTAGGTAATTTAACTTTATGCAAATGTTCTAAATATCTCATACCACATTAGGTAATTTAATTTTATGCAAATGTTCTAAAAATCTCATGCAATTATGTCAAATTCAGGAGTGGATCTTAATTTTCATTTTCATTACACTAAAAAATGGATTATATCACACTTACCTACCAAATCGTTTTCCTCTTCACATTCAAAGCCTGTGTTTATATGATATGTGTATCTGACAATTGGGCTAAATCTATACATTTTATCATTAGCTATATAAAATAAACACATCCATCCTTCTAATAGAGGAGCCTAGTCTCATTTTAGGAATAGACCTAAGTCTAGATACAGCTCTTCAGCTGGTTTTCATCCCTGCCAACACCAAGTGAATAATACTGATAACTTGATCTTTCAGGTTCACAAATGCTACATCTTATCTCTTTCTATGGTATTAATATTCCTGTTGGCTAATTCATGTGAAATTCCAGGCAAGCAAGAAAAATTATAAATGTTTTTATTCTGTAACTGCTAAGAAACAATTTTAATGATTGCTTCTTAAAACACATAATTATATACTCTTTGTAAAAGCCTATAATATTTGTTTGATTTGAAAGTAAAATGTCCCTTGGATGGACCTCAATCTCTGAAGGCAGCCAGGCTCAGAGGTGCATCCCTGGGGTTTGGCCTCTGAAGGCAGGGTGTGGCTGGAGGGGGTCCATGGGGGTGTGGCCTTGGGAACTACATGTATGTCCTCACCCTTTCCCCTTCCTCTCTCTGCTTCCTGCCTCCACCCAAGAGGTGACTCAGCCTAACATGGACTAAAACCTCTGAAACTTCCAGAATTTTAAGCCCCCAAATAAATCTTTCTTCTTCTAAGTTGTGCTGTCAGGTATTTGGATCAGTGGTGAGAATGCTGACTGAAATATTGACTATGAGCCAGGCATGGTGGCACGTGCCTGTAATCCCAGTACTTGGGAGGTTGAGACAGGAGGATCACGGGTTCAAGGACAGCCTCAGGAACTCAGCGAGGCCCTCAGCAACTAAGTAAGACCCTGTTTCAAAATAAAAGAGGGCTGGGGATGTAACTCAGAGGTAGAGTGTTCCTATGTTCAATCCCCAGTAACACACACACACACACACACACACACACACACACACACGAGTTGTATATGAAAATGGAGTGTATATAAAAGGACAAAACTGAAAATGTATAGAAAAATGAAAAGCAAAAGCATGGATATCTTGAGATATACTTTATACTAGCAATAATTGTATTTTGGAGTAAAAAGAAGAATATTCTACTTTCAGATATACACAATAAATCATGGGGCAGAGGCACTGGGTTCTTTGACCAATGAAATGCTTAAATACCTCCCTTGAAGGAGGCTCAACCAAATGTTTTCCTTGTTTTATAAATACTCAAAATCCATTATAATAATTATCTATAGCTATGATATCCCTTGTAAAGCTTCTTTCAGAAGGATTAGATAAGGTACAATAATGTTTCTTTACAGCAACTTCAGATACTCTGGAGATTTCTAGAACTTCAGGAATAGTCTGAGTCTGTCACTGTAGGCAGGTCAGACAATTTGACCAACCAACCATTTGTGAACAGATGGATTACTTCTCCTTTGACAAGTCATAGTATGTGAAGCACTTGTAAATATCTATTTTGAAGAGGAAAAATTTTTGATTATATCTTAGATATATTTAAAACTCAGTAATGGTTTAAAAATTATTGATTTAATTTCAACAGGACATGTTCATCCTTTTCATGAAACATAAAACCATCAGTGATTGTGTGATATGAAGTGGCACTTACTGAATTATGATGAACAATTTCAATTACAGCAACAACTGATCATAAACAAAGATAAATAGAACAAAATCCTCTGTAACTCAGTCTATATTTCTAATATAGTGTTTATAAAAATTATGTCAGGTATTTACTGTCATATTTGTTTTTAGGTCATTAAGTAATCATCACTGAGCAACGTAATAACATAGTAGACAAGTATTTTAAGAACACAAATTGGTCTAAAATTTTTGCAAATCCTCTACTAAACAGTACATACACTTACATCTAAACTTCAAAGTAATAAAATATTTCTTGATAAAAACTTTCCTAAATGAGCTATTTCTTTTGATTTCAAATTAGTTTTCCTCTAAGGCCAGATTAAAGAGCTATTTCTATATTTAGTGTTTCATTTTTTATTTAGAAATTATACTGGAATCTTTGTTCATATGTAATTCATATATAGTGAACATTGTGGAATTAGGAGGGATGAAGACTATCAGGAACAATATTCCTTGAACCTGTCCCTGAATTTTTAAATGCAATAAGGTTTCCCATAGCCATCTGATTATTTATTCCTCCAGTATTTATTTAGGTGCTAGAAAATAAACAGGGCAAACCAGTCCCTGCCTTCATGCAGCTTATAGTGGGAAAGACAGATAAGAAATAAGTAGGTAATATGGTATCCTATGCTGTGCAGAAAATAAAGCAAGTAAAGAGAGTAGTGCGATGGCAGGAGTTAATATTGAGTGGCTAGAGAAGACTTTTTAGGACATTATGTTGAGTGGAAAACAGAAACAAGTCAGAGAATACACCATGCAGTGACTTTGTAGAGGAGGAATAAGTTCATCTGGTTGGCTATTGTTAATACTAATATATTTTTTGCATTTTTTTGTGGTATTGGGGATTGAACCCAGGGGCGTTCTACCTCTGAGCTCCACCCCCAGTCTTATTTTTTATTCTTTATTTTGAAACAGGGTCTCACTAAGTTGCAGAGGGCCTCACTAAGTAGCTGAGGCTGACCGCGAACCCAGACCTTCCTGTCTCAGCCTCCCAAGTACTGGGATTACAAGCGTGCACCACCATGCCCGGCTATATGCTGAGAAAGGATATTTAGTGTTCTCACCATATATCTGAGGCAACAATCTTACTGCTGTAATAAAAAATGACTGACCACACAACTTAGAGGATGGAAGACTCATTTTCTCACAGTTTCAGAGATTCAGGGTTTAATTCATGTGAGGCCAGGTCTGTGGAGCTCAGGACATGGTGGCAAGAAGTGAAGAGAGGGAGAGCACAAGGGCTCTGCTCCTCACATCATGGAGATCAGAAGCAGAGAGAGAGAGAGCAGGGGGAGGAGAGGACCTTATATAATCCCCAGAGCAACAACAACCCCAGGGACCCCTTCCTTTGCAAGGAAGCCCTGCTTCCAACATTGCTACTTTGTTTCTGTGAGGGTTAGGGGGACATTCTAAATCTAAACCATTATACCATAGAAATAACTATGTGAGGTTAATTAGCTAGATTTATTTATTCCACAATGTTTAGTCATTCTCTGCAATGTAAACGATGGACTGCATATACAACAGGTGGTTTTAGGTAGGAGAGGTGTGTATTAGGTTATATCATCTAGGTTTGTGCAGGTACACCATGATGTTCACACACTAACAGGATTGCCTGACACATTTTGCATCTCCCTGTCACTATGTGATGCATAACTCTGTGGGTGTATTTTTTCAAAGCATCATGTTGTACACAATAAATGCATAAAATTCTCTACCAATAAAAAATTAAAAATTGATAAATAAAACAACTTTAGAGACTATTTCTAGAAGAGTTTGGCAAATTCTAAGAAGAGCAAAAAAACCAAAGTGTCCAGAGTGTAATGAATTGAGGCACAGTGACAGAGCATAAGGCAATATTATATAGTGGGTAAAAAAAATGGCAAAATTTGGATTTTATTCTGATTATGATGGGAAAATATTACAGAGTATTAAAGAGAATAGTGATTTACATTAAAAAATCATTCTGGCTATGTATTTGAAAATTGACAGTAGGAAGGAATGAATAGAATCAGGGAGACAGGTAATCTCTAGGAGAGTGGCAATGGTGACTTGATTTAGTATGGGGACATAGATATTGAGAAAGGTTTAGATTTAGAATATAGTCAAGTACCAGAAATGTTGACTGGTATGGGATGAAAGAAAGAAAGCAAATAAACATGACTTCTAAGATTTGGGGTCTGAGAAGAGTATAAATGCAGCTGCTGCTTACTGAATTTGGAAGAAGCCAGGAAGAGGAAATTAGTAATGAGAAGAATTCTGTTTTGGACATGTTAATCCCCAAACAGCAGTTAAAGTGGAGATGTTAAATATACAGTTGGGTATATGTGTATGGGATTCAGATATGAACAGAACTAGAGATGCAAATTTCTGTAATGAGCATATACATAGCATTTCTGAATAATTTCTTTATAAAACTAATTTAAACTTCCATCACAGTTTTTCTTTTTCTTTTTTTTTTTGCATTTTAACATTTCCTTTATTTCTGCATTTCTTCTTACAGGATCAGATAAGATCCCCACTTTCTACTGACTCAGATCTTGCAGGTCTCCCAGCAATTTGAAAACTTTAAGCCCTCTGTTGCATAAATCTCCCTTCCTGTGTTTTCTTCTGGAGAAGAGAATTTGAAGGCAACTAAAGACAAAACAGGCATAATTATAAGAAGTTGAGAGACTGTTGAAAGGTAGTTTATTGATTAATTAATGGAGAATACTCCAAACCATGAAATGCTGATGTTCTTCTTCTCTTTTTAGACAGACAATTATAAAAATATATGGCCACATTTTGTGTTGTTTAAGCTATTCTAAACTTTTAAATTCATATATGGCAGCTACATAAAGGTGTTCATATTTAAGAATGTCCTTTGTCAAATTAATTAAAATTAATTATTCTTAACTATCCCTATTCTTTCTCAAAACTTCTCTTGTGACCATTGGCACATATTGATAAATTGATGCCTAGGGCTAGGGATCCAAACTAGTTACAAACAGAATAAAGTATTTGTTTATTGCAGTTTTTGTTTTGAACTACTTAGTTCAGTTATATTTGTTATAAAGTGTAACAAAAAATTCAATGGACATTCTATAATCTGTTACCATGCAAGTTCACATAATAATCACAAGTGGATAAAAGACCATATACAGTGGAGAAAACAACTGTTTTTAGCACTTACTATGTGAAAGTCAATGTTTATTTGATTTATTCAACAACTAATATGTCCCTTGAGCAACTGCCCTTGGTTGAATTATATTTTGGGCTTTTGAGATACATTGAGAAGAATTAAGATCCCAAATCAATTTTTTTTTTACACAGACACAATTAGTTGGTGTTAAAGCCATTTTTATAAAAAAAGGCTGATGACAAATCATCTTTAAATACCATGACTTATAAAAATAAGCATTTTTAAGCTCATACATCTCCAAGCCTTTCTGAGTATGATGATGTTGACTCGTCTTCTGAATGACTGTGACAATGTAAACATTGTAGGTTGACTGGATATGGCTCTTGGCTATTGTTTGAGCTCCATCTTTCTATTTGTTTTTATTTGGGGATCAAAGTTGAAAGATCATCAATAGACCAAGGTCATGCTCTTCTCTTGGCAGATTGCAAGAGAACAAAGAACATTTCATCATCATTCTTATGTCATGTCTACAACATCCCATTGGCCAAGGCAAACCATGAGGATAAGTCTAAGATGGACAAGAATGAAATCATGGCGAGGATTTGGATATATGAAAGGGAGGAGAAGATTTGGGGGAAATAAATTCTACCAGAGTAGTAGATAGATATAAATGTTATTACCATTTTAAGGTAAAGTACAGAGAGATTATTGGTTGTTCCAAAGTCACACTACTAAAAAGTGTTAGAAATTATATATATTATAATAAATAATATATAATATTGTATACATTATAATAGAAATGCAGGATTATCTAATTTCAGATTCTGTGATCTTAACCATTGAACAATTCTGTGAGACTTGTTACATTTTGGGCCACTCAACAAATCTCTAGAAAGACATTCATTTGTTATAACTTTATCATTTAATTACTAGCTAAAACATTGTGTAATCTTTTGCTTATAAGTAGTCTCTATGTCTTATAGTTTTCAGTGTTCAAATCTTTCATTTGCTTGGTTAAATTTATTCCTAAGTATTTTATTGTTGGCGATATTATTGTAAATGGGATTCTTTTCCTAATTTCCTTTTTGGTAATGTATTGTTAGTATATAGAAACACATCGAATTTTTGTACATTTATTTTGTATCTAACAAATGTTCTGATTTTGTTTAGTAGTTTTAATTTCTCCCTCCCTCCCTGGTCTAGAACTTCCTATATATATATAAGGCTCTGTCATTTACCAACAGAGATAATTTAATTTCTTCCTTTCCAATTTGAATGTCTTTTATTTCTTCTTGCCTAATTTCTCTGGCTAGGACTTCCAGTGCTTCATTGAATAGAAAGAGTGAGAATAGGTGTCTTATTTCTGATCTTAGAGGGAAAATTCTATTTTCCATCAGTGAAGTATGATGTTAGCTATGTGCTTTTCATACATGGCCTGTGTTATATTAAGGTACATTCCCTCTAGTTTGTTGAGAGTTTTTATCATGGAGGATTTTGAACTTTGCCAAGTGCTTTGACTGCATATATTTTAAAGATCATATGATTTCCTTCTTTTATTTGTTAGTGTGATATATCAATTGATTTATGTATGTCAAAACATCCTTGACATAATAGGTCAACCCCATGTGATATGGTAAATGACTCTTCAGATGCACTGTCAAGTTAGGGTTGCTAGTATGTTGTTGAGCATTTTTTTTCTGTTTGCTTCAATGTTCATCATATATATTGGCCCATAGTTTTCTTTTCTTGCATTATCTTTGTGTGACATCAAAATCAGCATAATTCTGGTCTCATAAAATAAATTATATGTAGCTGGGTGTGGTGGTGCACGCTTGTAATCCCAGTACATTGGTAGGCAGAGACCAGAGGATCCGGGTTTGCGGCCAGCCTCACTTCTCTCTCTCTCTACTTAGTGAGGCCCTCTGCAACTTCGTGAGACCTGGTTTCAAAATAAAGTACAAAAAATAGGGCCGGGGGTGTAGCTCGGAGGTAGAACACCCCTGGGTTCAACATCCTGGTACCGCAAAAAAAAAAATTATATGTTTCTTTCTCTTCAATTTTGTGGATGATCTTGAGAATGATTGGCATTCATTCTTTATGTGTTTGGTTGAATTCATTGATGGGACAATATTTTGTCCCATATTTTTATTTTGGGGAGGACTTTGTTTACTGATTTTACCTCTTTGCTCATAATTGTCCTGTTCAGATGTCTCATTTCTTTATGATTTTGTATTGGTAGGATGTATGTTTCTATAAGGAGTTAATATTATTAACATTTTCATATTTCTTAGAGCAATATATAGACTCAATGATATATTCATCAAAATTCCATTGGCAATTATTGCAGAAGTAGAAAAAAATCCTTAAATTTATATGAAGCCACAAGAGACCCCAAATAGTCAAAACCATCTTGAGAAAGAACAAAGGCATCACACTTCTTGATTTTAAAGTATATTACCAAGCTACAATAATTTGGTTCTGGTGAAAAGGAAGATATGAAGTCTAAGGGAACAGACATAAAGCTCAGAAATAAATTCATGTATATGCAATTATGTTTTTTACAAAGATTCCAAGAATACGCAATGACAAAAGGAAAATCTCCTCAAAACTGGTGTTGGAAAAATTGGATATCCACATGCAAAACAATGAAAATGGACCAGCATTTTACAATATACACAAAAATAAACTCAAAATGGGTTAGAGGCTTATGTATCATACCTGAAACCCTAAAACTCCTGGAAGAAAGCAGGCAGGGGAAACTTCTTGATGTTAGTTTTGGCAATGCCTTCCTGGATATGACAACAAAAGTACAGTCAAGAAAAAACAAAAGTGGGCAAGTGGGACTATATCAAATTAAAGAGCTCCCATGCATCAAAGGAAACAACCAACAGACTAAAAGGACACCTACAAAGGGAGAAATATATGCATATATATTTGGTGCCATATACCACCAAAAGTGTAAATATTCAAGATATATGAGAAACTCCTATAATTCCACAGCAAAAAATCACATAACATGATTACATGTACTTTGGAAGGAAACTTGGAAATGGCAAGCTCTCAATAAATAGTATCCATTATTATTATCATCTGTATTTGTATTCAACATTTTAATACAGATCCACCTCAGTGCAACAAGAAAGAAAAATCCTAATTAAAGTGATAAGAATTTGAAAAACAAACTATGTCATTTTGATAGAAAATTCATGAGATCCTAAGAACAATCAAAGCTCACATTCACTATGGAGCAATTTATGCAATATCTAGGAATACATATCACAAATCATGTTCAAGACATTTTTAAATATTATAAAACAATGGAATTTAATACACAAAAAACTAAACACATGAATAGATATACCATGTTTATGGATGTGATGACTTCATTTGCCTTGTCAATCTTCTCTTTTAAAATAATTTATTTTAATCTAAAATATAAATATAGAGTCTTTGTGTGTGTTTTCATGTGTGTAACTAGAAAAACTGGCTTTGATGTGTGTTTATAGATATTAGAAAGCCAAAAAGCATCAAGGCAATTTTTAAAGAAAAGAATGTGAAGTCTTAATCTACCAGATATCAAGATATATAATACTCATGTAGTTTAAAATAGTGTGGTTTTTATGAGACTTTAAACAAATAGATCAATGGAAGGGAACTGAAGCAGTCACATGTAAATATGTAATTGAAATATACAAATCACTTGGGAAGAGAAAAGAACAAACTATTTAATAAATCATGTTGAAATAATTAGCTATCTTCCTGAAAGTACAATAAAGTAAGCACCCTATTTCATAATATACGCAAAGAAAAATTCATTATTGATTAATGATATAAATATGAGAAGCATTTCTTTGAAATGTTTCTTTACTAAAAATAATATAAATTAATTACACAGAAAATTAGAGTTTTATTTAAAGTTACGATTTTTATACCACATAGACACCAATGACAGTGTTTAAAATACTCATAAACCCATACAATGCAACTAAAAACTAAAGTCATAGATTGGAAGAATATTTGTATATTGATATTATATATTGGTATTTATAATACATTTATAAAAGAAAATAAACTCAGAATCCTACAAATCAATAAGAAAAAAATTCATAGTCCATTTTTAATATTAAGAAAAGGAAAAATTCACAGAAGAGAGAACAGCAATGACCCAATGTGACAGTCTTGTTAATATGCACTGAAGGATGAATTTAAAAGATCATTTAGTGTTTTACATTCAACAGATTGACAGAATTTGGCAGTGTTAATATCAAATGCTGGTGAGGATGAAAAGATGTAGAAGTGCAAATCCAAAAGCCGGACGTGGTGGCGCACGCTTGTAATCCCAGTACTTTGGGAGGCAGAGACCGGAGGATCCGGGTTCGCAGCCAGCCTCAGCTCTCTCTCTCTCTCTCGCTCTCGCTCTCTCACTCTCTTTCCTTTATCTCTCTCTCTGTCTCTCTCTCTCTCTCTCTACCTAGTGAGGCCCTCCGCAACTTCGTGAGACCCGGTTTCAAAATAAAGTCTAAAAAAATAGGGCCGGGGGTGTAGCGTGGAGGTAGAACGCTCCTGGTTCAATCCCTGGTACCACAAAAAAAAAAAAAAAAGAAAGAAAGAACTGAAAATCCAATACTTGGATGTTGCCAGTTCATGGAGTACCTCCTTCCTGGGACATAATGTTTCAGGCATTTCTATGGATATACAGAAAGATCCATCTAAGTGGTTATCTTAGTGCATTTGTGTTGCTATAACCAAATACCTCAGACTGAAAAATTTAGAAAAAAAATCTATTTCTGTCATTGTTCTGGGGGCTAGGATGTTCAAGATCAAGGAGCCAGTAGGATTGGTGTATGGTGAAGTCTGCTATTCACTTCCAGTTTGGCACATGTGGCTACATCCTGCAGAAAAGAGGAACACTACAGAGTCACCTTGTAGGAGGAAGGGGGGGACCTGAGAGAGTTCCCCTGAAACTTGAGCTCTTTTATAATAAAAGTGTTAATTCCTTTCTGAGGGTAGAATCCTCCTGATGCACTCACTTTTCTAGGTCCAGACCTCCTGAAACTGTTGCATTGGCGATTACATTTTATCATGAATTTGGGGGAGGACACCATCATTCACACCATAGAAGTGGTTTCACGAAATTTTTAAATTATGTAAATATCATCTTCTGACTTTAAACAGCATTCAAAAGCAAAAGTCAAGCTCTAATTTGTCTATCGAAATAATTCTAGTCTGAGCAAGGTTCTAGTCCTAGTTAGGGTATATCTTCCTCAATTTATAATACTTTATTATTTAGGAAAAATAAGCAGAGTGTTTCTAAAACCTCACTTCTCAAATGTTGGAAATGAGAATCATTTGGAAATGAGAGCTCATCACTATTTTCAGTTGCCAGTTATTCCACACACCAAATACATCATCAGTTTGCACTTGTTGTTCCCATGACTGCAGAGTAAAACTTATTTTGTTCAGACCTGTAAGCATGTTTCAAAGAAGCTAAAATCTTCTTAAAATAGAAATGATCAGGGTGTTTGGGTTAATTTCTCAAGAAAGAATAGACCCAAGACTGGATTTCTGGCTGGATGCTGATGGTGAGTAGCTATTGGCACATTGTGTGCTTGAAGTTTTAGTGTGACTCTTGAATCAACTCAAACAGAGCATCATTTAAAAGGAGATGTTGAGGGTTTAGGGGACACTGAAAAGAAAGCAACAACTGATATGATCTATTGAACCCAATTTAGATATAACCATTGATCTTAGAAAACCTGGTTGAGCATGAGGAATGATGAAGTGGACCGAGGGCTGATGTTGACTTTAATAAGTTTCCTGTGGTGTTTTTTCTGGGTAGATAAACTAAAGAAAATCAAAATTTCTTTTCCCTTCCCACCTTTAACATAGTCCAAACCATTTTATTTTACCTGTCTTATCTTTAATCCTGGACTAATTAAGGAAAGAAGTTCTGAAAGCAATCATAATATTTTTTCCTGTTAAATCTGTCACTGACTCTGTTGTTTCAACAACTCTGTTCATTGTGGCAAATGAGAAAATGGGTACACTGCACATTTAAGAAACCTTTAGATAATCATTAAGTAATAATTAGAAACTGAATTTTTTGTATGTTTGTATTGAATAATTTGTATGTTTCACAGTTTTATATTAGTAAAATTTGAGTATGCAATGTACCAATTTTGTCCCTTAAATATTGTATCATTAAAATTATATATTGGAGTATTTCCATATTTGCTCCTCAATATATTCATAAATATATTCATATTTTCATATATTTCATATATTCATAAATATATTCAATATATTCATAAATGCTCCTCAACACCAACAGATGATTTAGGCATAGGAAATTCCAAAGTATTTTTCGTTAAGATAATAATTACCTTTCTCTCCTACATATACAAGTTTTCTTTTCAAAAATTTGTCCTTGGATATCATTGACCTGTAGACTGAGACATAAGTGGTTACCAGAGAAGGGAAAGGCAGACGGCTTTTCTATTTCTAGTCTTCTTGCCCCCCAACCTCATGGAATAAATATCTAACAAAAGGAAAGTGTTTTTCACGGTAAATTTTTTGAAGACCAAGTTGTACAGAAATACTTGCATCTCACAGTTGTTTTGTGATGTGCATTTTGTTTTCCTTTGAAAATATTACATTCATAGTGGGGTGGTATTTTCATGTCTCCATACATAAAATAGATCAAATTATAGAATTAAAAGAGAAAGAACTTATATTTTAAAGGATCATACACACAGAATTTTATTATGGTCTGCAGTTCCTTTTAGTTATCTTACATTATTGTGATCATATGCTACCTAAAAACTCAGAAATTATATATCTCTCTTAATTCAGAAGCAGCATAGGTATATTTTAAAATAATTTGTATCTTTCACAGTTTTATATTCGTAAAATTTGAGTATGCAATGTACCAATTTTGTCCCTTAAATATTGTATCATTAAAATTATATATTGGAGTATTTCCATATTTAAGGTCTATAAACCTGAGAAGACAGATGGCTAAATGTTGAACAGATAAATAAAAACGATGAATAATTCAAGAAAGGTTACTAACAGTACATTTGTCCACATTAGTTCAATCTGCTTCTGTCTAGATTACAACTTGAATGCTGAAGAAATTTTATTAGGAAAATAGTTTTTGTACTTCATTTTTTTGATGAAGTTTTTCATGAAGTGTTAGTACCACATCTCTTCTTATTTATATTTTTTATAAAGTATGACATATATTTTATATACCATCATCACTAGGTAAAGTATGTATTAATATAGGTTAGGCGACATCTGTTATTGAAAACTACAGCTTATCTTTGCAAAATTTCTTAGATTTTTGTCAAGTTTAAGGCAGTTTAATGTCTCTAATGTGAAGTATATAGCAGAAATAACTATTTGAATGAAGGAATGTTAAATATTTTAAATAAAAATTACCAAAAAGCAATTAGAGTTTGAGTGTAAGGCATGTTAAAATATGTTTAAGGGTATTTTACAGAGAAAAGTACAACTTAAATTATATCTCAGAATGACCAAAATAAAAAGTAAATGGGGGTCTAGCTAAGTTTAAAGATCGGTAGGGCATAGTTTGAGAAGAAGGCACATTGGATGGAGAATATAGACCAAATAGGCGGTGTTCAGCCCCAGGGATTTGTTCTTCTGCTGAAAATTAAAAACCTAGGGCAAAAGTGACAGCCCATATAAAAACGATGGCTCTCCACCTTCTTTACCTTAATTTGACATGAGAACCTTGGCAGCCAAGTTAATTGCCACTGCCCTGCCCCCACCCCATAAACATCCCTCTCTCTCTCTCTCTCTCTCTCTGTCATTCAATCACACAAGCAGAACACTGGCGAAACCATGAAAGAAAACCTAACTAGTGGCTTGGCCCCAACCTGATTTTCCTACTGTAAAGCCCACAGTAACAAATTGTGCCCCCATGACAAACTCTCTTATTATTCACTAGGCTGACATAACAAATGACCAGAAACCAATATAAAAACATTTTAAACAACAGAAACATATTCTCTTCCAGTTCTAGAGGAAGAAGTCTGAAGTCGCGGTGTCCACAGACTCTTCTCCCTCTGAAGGGTCCAGGGACGGATCCTTCCTGGCCTCCTCTTCACTTCTGGTGGTGGCTGGCGGTCCTTCATTTCTTTTTGACTTACAGTTGTATCACTCCAGTCTCCTCCATCATCTGCACATGGTTTTTCTTTCTTTGTGTATCATCATGCCTGAATCTCCCTCTTTTTTACTGTTATAAAGACACCAGTGATTGGGCTTAGAGCCTTCCCTAAGCCTGTAGAACCTGATCTTGATTTGCCTAATTATATCAGCAAAAGGCTTTATTCTCGAAGTCACATTCTAAGATTTTGGATGGACATAAATTTTGGAAAAACACTATTTAACCCAACATAAGATACCTACATTGTGCTTTTCAAGTGTGTACAGTCAGTGGCATAAAAATATATATTTCTCTGTCAAATATTTTTTTCTTTCGGTAGAGGGGTGGGATCATGAGACTGACAGAGGCAGATTAATATAAAGAGAAAAAGGAATTCTGAGCATAAAAACAGAAACAAATCAATCAAACAAATGAAGCAAAACAGATATCTGCTATAATAGCTTTTTCTTCTATAAAATTCTGTATCCTTAATTTGTTTTTTACTTCAACTAATGGCACAGATTATATTCATTACAAATACTTTTGACAAATTTGATTGGTATTAACTGAGATTTGTACCTATCAAAAGTTTGTACCATTTTAATTATTTATATGAGAAAAACAATCTAACAGATATGTTAATGATTTCTGTCT
The DNA here is from genome assembly GCA_004027185.1 of Glis glis. Taxonomy (NCBI): domain Eukaryota; kingdom Metazoa; phylum Chordata; class Mammalia; order Rodentia; family Gliridae; genus Glis; species Glis glis. Next base: position 33,843 of record PVJS01007956.1, read on the forward strand.
CTATATTTTTCCAATATAAAAGCAGAATAAAATGTACTTAAAATAAAAATACATTTCTTCAGTTGTAATACAAAGATGTGTTTTCTCTTCTGTCTACATTGTAGATTTAAGAAACAAGTATTTGAAAAGTCTTTTTTTCTAAGATCATTACTGAAAATAGAGCTGCCCTATCATTTAATGTTTGTTTTCATAAAAATTTTATGTTTTTTCCCAAGGAGAATATCAAAGAAGCAAAATAGAGCATATAAAAGCCATGCATCTGCAGGTGCCTTTGTATGATTTATTTTTGTGGAGAATAAAAATAATTACAAAGATTTTTCTTCCCTTATCTTCTAGAAATCCTAAACTCAAATATCCCATTCAAATTTCTGTCATCTATTCATTCTAGATCTTTTAAATATGATTTCTGCTACCTTTATATTTCAAGGTTCTATGAGAATAAATCTATGAATGTGTAGTGATTAAGAAAATAGAGTTTTCATATAACTCTGGAGCCTAACACCTGTGTAATCTATCAAGCTACTTAATCCTATGCCTCAGATTTTTTATTTGAAAAGAGGGTGATAATGGTTACCTTAGCATATTATTGTGAAAAATTAAATGAGATAATGTACTTATAGCATTTAGCACCAAGCCAGAAATGTTCATTCATTAATTCATATGTCTTCTCTAAACACTTATTATTAAATATATATTATGTACTAGTGATTATCATATAATTTAGAAATAGAATGTTGAGGGAACAAATATGAAATATAGCCTAATAAAGTTAGGATCCATAAATGCATGGTAAAGGGAAGCATACTTATTAAAACTGTAGCCAGTTAAGGAGAGATTCTACTTTAGAAAGACCCACCTAGAATGGGTAACTATGAAATCATAAAAACTTTTTTCTTAGTCTTAGATTAACCTAAATATTTTTATTAAACTATGCATATTTTGTAGGTCTGATCCAGATGTTGTTTGACCCCAGTGTCTTCTGTACATGCATTCACCTTTGAAATCCTGACTCAAGCTATAAAATATCCTGGATCAAGATGAGTGGTCAAACAGCACAACAGATGAAAATCCTCCCCACTATAAATTTGGTGTACTGTAACTAACTGGAGACACCTCTTTATCCCACTCATGCACTGCTGGAATCTAATTATCAGTCAAGAAAGGTAAGATTTTATGTCTATTCATCTTTGTATTCAAGAGAGTGGTGAGTACAATGTCTTATATTCTGAATAAATATTTTTGGAATTGAAATTAATTCTGGTATTTAGTCATTTTGACTCTTCTAATTGAGGAAGTTCCTCAGTGTTTTTACTTGCACATGAAAGGGTTAAACAAGATAATCATTCCTCTGTCTTATCTAAAATGGTGCAAGGAATTATATCAGTTTTTTTTTAAATTGTTAGTACTTTCTTTGTGGCTTATAATATTGTCTATTTGAGGAACCTTCCACGAGCAGCTGAGAAGAATGTGTATTCAACTATTGTTGGGTGGAATATTCTGTAAATGTCTATTAGGTCCATTTGGTTTATAGTGTTCTTTAGGTCTAAGAGTCTTGATTGATTTTTGTCTGGAAGATCCATCTAATGGAGTGAGAGGTGTGTTGAAGTCTCTCAATATTATTGTATTAGGGACTATCTGAGCCTTAATGTCAATAAGTTTTTATTTTATAAAGGTGGGTACATTCACATTTGGGGCATAAATGTATACTATCATTATATCTTCTTGTTGGATTGTTCCTTATTGTGCATGTGGGTGGTACTGAGGATTGAACCCAGGAACACTCTACCTCTAAGCTACACCCCCAGCCCTATTTTTTATTTTTATTTTGAAGCAGGGTCTTGCTGGGTTGATGAGAGTCTCACTACTTGCTGAGGTTGTCTTCGAACTTGCAATCATCCTGTCTCAGCCTCCCAAGTACTAAAATTACAAGCGTGTGCCACTACACCCAGCGAATTGTTCCTTTTATCATTGTCCTCATTGAGTGCAGTTAGGATTTTTCTAGTCAATGACAAAGACTATGCCATATCATTTCATTTACAGCCCCTACTTGATATATTTAGACTCTCATCAAATATTTGTTTAATTAAAAAATGACCTGTAGAGTCTAAACCCACCTCATTATTATGTTTATAATATAAATTATAGTAATTTTATGTATTAATTACATTATGACTTATTTTAATCATTAAATTGTACTTATTTTCCACTACAACATTTGGGAGTGCATAATGAATAGTTAGGGAACTGTACTATTTTAATGAGGTTTGCTGGGTAAATTATTTAGTAAAGGTTTTCAGCACACCTGTACAAACTCATTTGAAAGCAGAAGATAAAGAGTTGTTTGCCTAGCATAAAAGTGCTACAGTGATAAAACTGAAAATATCTACATTATATTTTATTTCCAGATGGTACTATGTTACAAAAGTTGAGTCCAACTAAATTATTGTGGAAATGTGTGTTCTTTATAAATAGATCTGCATAAATATACTTCTAAAATTCAAAGGACTGAGCTTGCACTATTCATACAATATAAATTACACAACTAGCAGTTAAGTTCAAATTAAATAGCAGTGATTTTATTTATTTTGGTCATCAAGAAAATTAGGAGAGCTTCATTTATACAGGGAAACTTGTCTAAGTACAGCATAAGTTCTAATTTTCACATCAAAACTGATTGAACTGTTTAACAAAGGAAACCGCCTCAAGAATGCAAAAAGGTTTGTGGATTAAAATAGTATCAACCACTTCAAAGAAATATTGAGTTTTCCATTGAAAAAGACATTTATATGGATATCCGAGAAAGTTAGAGAGACAAAAAATTACTTCTTTTGGTACTGGGGATTGAACCCAGAGACATTCTGCCTCTGAGCTACATTCCCAGCTCTATTTTATTTTTAATTTTGAAACAGGATGTCACTAACTTTCTGAGTGCCACACTAAATTCCTGACATTGGCCTCAAACCTGGAAATCCTGCTCTCTCAGCCTCCCTAGTACTGGAATTTCAGGTGTAGCCCCCCATGCCTGGCAAAAGAATATAATTTTAAAGGAAAGAAGTTCTTTCCTTCCTTCCTTCCTTCCTTCCTTCCTTCCTTCCTTCCTTCCTCCCTCCCTCCGACCCTCCCTTCATCTCGTTCTTTCTTTATCTCTTTTTCTTCTTGGGATGGAACCTAGAGTTCTACCTCTGAGTTACATCCACAGTCATTTTTTATTTATTTATTTTACTTTTTGAAACAGGGGCTTGCTAAGTTACCATGCACTAGCATTGAACCTGAAATGCTCCTCAGCCTCCCAAGTACTGGGATTACAGGTGTGCTACTGCACCTGGCTTCTTAAATTTTGTCTCTGTTAGAGAATATCCTTTTACCACTATTGCATGGTATTTCAGGGTTCTAACACTCAAACCCTAACATTTCATTAAGTTTATCTAATAGAAATTTATTTCTTGATCATTTGGCAGCGGAACATGGAAGAGATAATTTGGGGATAGGCAAGACTATCACTTGAAACATAAGAGTAGTTCTGAATACATGAAGATATAAATAGATGATAAATTTTCCACCATAAACATATATCCCCCATTTTACAGTACAATTATATGATTAAGAAATAGTTGCTCTGCCAGGGACTACTTGTTCAAGTGCCTTGCAACTACGTGGGACTATTTGTGTGTTTTTATTTACCCTTATTTCCTCATGTGCCAGTTAAATGCAGTAGACTCCAAAACCACACGGGATGGCAAAGCACAGAATAGAAGGAGCCTGAATCTCTAATCAGCCATGAAATGGAAAGCGAGTCAGCACGGGTTCAAGCTTTAGAAGCTTGGTCACCAATATAGTGGTACTAAGAGTTTGCAGAGACTTTAAGATGTGGGAACTAGTGGGTGGTAGGTAATTAGGTCATTGGGTCATTTGAAGGTATTAATGTTGATCTCTCAGAATGAGTTAGTTCCCACGAGAGTGAGTTGTTCTAAAAAGACTCACCGTGGTCTCAGGCTTCCTGTCTTGCCAAGTGGTCTCTCCCTCTTGTGTGTGCTTCCACCATGATGCCAACTGCTGTGTGGTGGTACAGCCAAGGGGCCACTTACCAGAGCCCAGCAGACACTGGCGCCATGCTCTTGAACCTTTAGAACTATGAGCTGAAAAAATCTCTTTTCTTATAAAGTAACTCTCTGTGGAAATTTTTTTATAGCAATAAGAAAAGAACTAACACAAGCCAGACTTATCATTTTAGTTATTGTAGTGGTCTTTTCTAAGACAATGCTAAAGGAAAAGTTCATTGGAATGTCGAGTTAAATTGTAATTACTGTAAAGCATTGATTTAATGATTAGATTCTAGTTCCTAAAGATTTAATTTTTTACAGAAGGTAAATGTTTAGAAATAGACATTCAGTTTGTCTCTTTTTGGTCTGATATGGCATCAAAAGGATATTAAACCTGGTAATGAAATGAATATACAGGAGAGAAGGGAGACAAAACATTTGAATGTTCTGTAATCTGAAGTATCTTTTCATGGATAATCAAGGCAGTGTCTGAGTCTCAAATTTTAAGCATGTAAGAAATATATGATGTTGTTCATAAGTAAAAATCTGGAATTCTTACAAACTGAGAAGAGGATTATAATCAGTTATTCTCTTTCTCACATTTTGGTCATTCCATTTTAATTTACCAATTTATCTTCTTCATATCATCTACTACTTTTTATTATTATCTTTCCTGCTTCAAAATATTCCATTTCCTTAGAATTCAGAAAAAAGCTATAAACATCACCTGGAAGGCTTGCATGATCTATACATCGGCTATCATTCCAGGTTTATCTGCATCCTTCTTCTATTTGCTTTCCATGCTCCAGCACAGTCACCTTCTTTGGGTGTCCTTCATGCGTACTCGATTACCACTGACTTATGGGATCACTCACTATGTTTCCTTGTTCATAATGGTTTCCTTTACCCTTCACATATCAGTTTAAAAATTTTTTACTTCTAGGCCAGGTGTGGTGGTGTACCTTGCAATCCTTGTATTTGGGAGACTGAGATAGGAGGATCCGGGTTCGCGGCCAGCCTCAGCTACTTAGGCTCTACACAACTTAGTGAGACTCTGTTTCAAAATAAAGACTAAAAACTAGGGCTGTGGGTGTAGCTTGGAGGTAGAATGTCCCTGGGTTCAATCCCCAGTACTACAAAACCAAAATTACTTCTACCTCCTACACTTTGTAATGATATGTTAATTAAAATAAGTATAGATTTAATGTGTGTCCTCTACTCGATTGTTATTTAATAAAAATAAAGATCATATCTGCTATTTCACCACTATGACCTGAGTGTCACAGTGTGTAATACAGTTACTCATTAATCATTCTGGTGACTACATGTCTCAGTTTTCCCAAGTTTTTCCTAGTTTAAGTTTTTTTGGCATACCATCAGTTTATTACTATATCTTTTCAGTGTTAAAGTTTAAAGCTTGGATAATAAAGTACTCACCTTACCATGATGATTGAAGTGGAAATAATTTTTATATATTTATATAAAAATTTAGGTTTGGGTAGTTGATAAGTTTGTTCAGATCTTATAGCCTTATTGACATTTTTAAATAGACATTTGATCAATTAATAAGAAAAAAGTGTTAAATGTCCAAGCTTGATTATAGTTTTGTCTATTTTCCAATTGGTTTTATGAGTTTTTTGCCTTTTATATTTTGAAGGTCTATTATTAGATACATACATATTTATGATTATTATGTCTTTCTGACGAAATGACCATTATATCATTGCCTATATCCATCTTTATACTTCAAAATACTCATTGTCTTGATGACTGCTGTCATTTAATATTAGAAAAACCACTCTAGCTTTCTTGTACTTACTATTAACTAAGAGATCCTTTGTCTATTTAAATATTTTTATCCAATCTGTACCATTTTTGTTTAACTTTTATCTTTTATTTTTATTTTTTGGGCGTACTGGGGATCGAACCCATAGGCATTGTACCTCCAAGTTATACCCCCAGCCCGATTTTATTTCTTATTTAGAAACAGGGTCTAGCTAAGTTGTGGAGGGCCTCCTAAGTTGCCAGGGCTGGCTTTGAACCTGCAATCCTCCTGTTGGAGCCTTCGAAGTACTGGGATTACAAGTGTGCGCCACCACACCTGGCTTTTTAGCTTTTATCTTTTAGATAGCATATAGTAAGTGTCTTTGTTTTTATACCTGAAAATATCTAACATTTATTTGAACTCAGATTAATGTGATTTTAGTATAGTTACATGTAGGTCTCCCATTTTGCTATTTCTGTTTTTTTCTATTTCTCCCTTCATGCTGTCATTTGGTTAATTAAAATATTTTTATTTTATTCGATCTAATTGGATTTTAGCAATCTTATTTGTAGTTAAATTTTCTTACCTTCTAATAATTTTTATTAATGTTTGATTTTCTATGCATTAATAATGTTTAAAGTAATTAAAAACTCACATGATAATACTATATGCTCTTTTGTGCTTTAAATTGTCTGAAATGTATATATTCTAAAAGATCTTATCAAGTGATAAAGTTGACAATCATTATTCTATAAATTTCCAATTTTTAAGATAAGTAGCTTTTGTAATCTGTTATTAGATACAGATTTTAGAGAATCTTGTCTGAGACAGGAACTAAACCATGGTCTTCCATTTGTGAACTGGTTGATAAGGAGATAGTTTTGTTCACAAAAACAAAATAAAAATAGTGCTTATGACGCTGAAATACATCTCTCATTCTGCTGAAGAAATACCAATTACATTCAAATTTTTTCTAGCCATTATGATAATATCTGAATGTCTTATATATTAATTTTTCTTTAAAACTAATTTAGGTTTCAGATTTAAAACTGGATGGAGCCTGTTTCAGCCAGTTTCCTTCACTGTAACAAAATACCTGATATGATTAACTTATAAATAGACAGTGTCAATTTTGTCTCATGGTTTTGGAGGTTATAACCCATAATTCGATGAACCCATGGCTGTTTGGTCTCTGGTGAGGGCGCCAGATGGCGGTGGCAGGGAGCACATGGTGGAGCTAACTGCTTACTCCATTGCTGAGAAGCAAAAGAGTGCAGAGAGGAAGGGGCCAGGGTTTCTGAGAGTACTCCTAACAACATAAGGACCTCCCATGAGGCTCCACCTCTTAAAGGTTCTATCACCTTCTAATAGTGTGATTCTGGGGATAAAGCTTTTAACACATGGGCTTTTGGGGAATATTCAACATCCCAATTATAGCAGAATCTAATATTATTGATCTGATGTGAAATACCCATAGCTCATTTGAATCCCAGTTATGAGACTCTTTTTGAAAAAAAACTTATATTTCCCCATTTCTTGAATTCTGAAATTATGGCCAAAAGTGTAGTATAAAAATAAATTCATATTAAAAGGTTTATAATGCTGCTAGCCTCAGAGCAATAAAAATAAATTTCAACTGTCATATTTATCAATAGCATTAATGCTAGTACCTACAATAGGCAAAGGTTGGTGGGTTTTAAATAATCCATCTCCTTAAAAACAAAAGATGCACTCAACAGGCATAATAAAAAGAAGGGTATTTATTGCTAGCACCCTTAGACTCATCACTTTTCTTCTAGGAATTCATTTATCCTCAGCTGTATTCTGTTTTGGAAATGCCTGTTATATTGTTGGACTATAATGGACCATTCAATAGCTAATCCTTGCAGAAACTGAAGTAACTATTAACAGCCACACTAGGGCATATCTAAGGGCAGCCAGCCATAGTCAGGTGGGCATTGTACCTGTGATTTCTAGGGTGCTGCATTGTTGCTTTGGACTCTGAATCTCCACAGATGTCTGGGCACACTCTGCTAGGCAGAATGTGACTATGAGGCTAGAGAGTAATCTTGTTAGTAGCCCCTTAGCATTATCCATCCAGGATTCCTTGCGGCCAAGTAGAAGATAGAAATATCACAGTTCCTTTTTGTGATATTTGAGGGTGTCAACAGTGGTACTTGGAAATCAAGACCTTTGTGGGCCTACTGCCTTCAGTACTCACCAATTAATTAATTAATGTATGATGAGAGTCCTAGAGCATTGTATTTTAGCTTTTGAATTATGTCAAAGTCGGGGACTAAAAAGAATTTTGAGATCTAGAGAAAGTAGCTATTTACCAAAATAGAATATTTTAAAAAGTGGTGTTATCATACCTGTTTGCCAGGTCCTGTTTATACGCAGACATATGTCAAATGCAAATAAGGGTGGTTTTCTTTCTTCTCTTAGAAATATTTATTTGTTTTTCTATTACTAAAATATCCATTCTATTACATTTACTTATTGTTTTTACACTAATATAGTATTGTATGTCTGTGCAAATGTAAAATATCTAACCTCTAGTAGGCTAGTCCCCTTTATTCTTTTTAAAATTTCAGACATGTTTCCTTTATTATTATAAATATTAGAATTTCTTGTATTCCTAAAAAGTTAGTTAGAATTTTGAATAACTATTTCTTTAAATATACAGTTTGTTATAAAGCTGGAGTAGTTTTATTTAGTATTATATTCCCCATCCATGAATATGATATATTTTCTACAGTATTAGAATTTTTTATTTCCTACAATAATTATAGATTTTATCTTTAAAAATCTAAATTACTCTCTAATAACTTTATACTGCTTGATAATTGGCATTTGTGTTTTATTTTCAGTGTATTTATTATAGGAGAATCTATAGATTATCTAATGAAAATTTCATTCTTATAACATGCATATATAAAATGTATATAAATAATAAATTTAGTAATTATCATAAGATGAACACAAATATGTAAATTTTTACCTGGATCAAGAAATAATATTCAACCTTCCAGTGCTCTCTACTGAACACTATTTTCTTCTTCTGCTACAAAATAACTACTCTCCAGATTTTTAAGCACCAAAAATTTATCTCATATTGAACTTTATATAAATGGAAACCATGATAATCTTTATGTCTATTTGTTTTACTTCAAATTATGCTTGCAATATTTATTTTTGTTTCTGCATATGATAGCTTATTTTCATTTTTATACTTTTACTGGTGCATTATAGTCTTACAGTCTCACATCATAATGTAATAAATAGTAATAGTAGCATACATGCACACAGCATGTGATGAGCTTTCTCCTGGCTCCCTCCCCACTCCCCCTTTCTCCATACATGATATTGAGAATGGCATTGGTATTCTCACATAGGTACATAATGTCCATGGAAATGTTTCCTTCTTTAATTCACTTTCTCTCCCACCCTCCCCTACACCACCTCCCTTGCTCCACTGGGGTCTCCTCCATTATCTGAAGTCCCTCTTATATCATGGATTACTCCCTAGCTTCCACATATGAGAGAAAACATATGATCCATCACTTTCTGTGACTGACTAATCTCACTTAGCGTAATGTTCCCTAGGTCCATCCATTTTTCCTGCAAAGGACATAATTTTGTTCTTCCTTATTGGTGAGTTGAATTCCGTTGTGTATATATCCCATAATTTTGTAATCCACTCATCTGTTAATGGATATCTAGGTTGGTTCCATAATTTGGCTATTGTGAATTGTGCTGCTATTAACATGGATATGCATGTATCACTATAATATTCTGGTTTCAGTCCCTTTGAAAAGATACCCAGGAGTGGTACAGCTGGATCATAGGGCAGATCCAGACCCAGTTTTTTGAGGAATCTCTTCACTGATCTCCATAGTGGTTGTACTAATTTGCAACCCCACCAACAATGTAGAAGAGTTCCTATTTCCCACATCCTCACCAGCATTTATTGTTTGACTTCTTGATGATTTCCCTTCTAATTGGGATTAGATGGAATCTCAGTGTAGTTTTGATTTGCATCTCCCTGATTGCTAATTATATTGAACATTTTTTCATATATTTTTGGCCATTTGTATTTCTTCTTTTGTAAAGTGTCTATTTAGTTCATTGCCCATTTCTTGATTGGGTTATTTCCATAATGTGCATTTTTATTTGGTAATCTGTCTATATTTTATGGGCTTTGGTAGTGTTTCTAGTTTGGGCTGTAATTAGTAACAGTGCTATGAATGTTTTTGTGCACATATGCATGCATTTTTATTGAATATATACCTATTAATCAAAATGCCTGTTCACAGGAGAATTGTATGTGAGTTTCCATTGCTCCACATCATCATCAATACTTTTACCATTAGGCAAAGTACAAGATAAGTCCTATTGCTTTCTACCCTTCTTCTGTGCCATTAGGCAAAGCACATGCAATTTCCACCAACCCTCATCCCCCAAATCTAGCATCTTCTTTCCTATATTTAGAACTGATTACTATAAATTATCCAGATTAATGTATATTTTGTTTAATTTGGGGTTAATTTGAGTGCCGGGCTTCTTTTTAAAAACATGCTGTAATAGATACCTGAATGGGAAGTCATGAGATTATAGACAAGGGGCTCTTGAGCAAGCATGTTTTAAGATAGGAATTCCATTTCTATTTTCTTAAAAGTCTCCTTTTTATTTTTTTTCTGAAGAACTACATCACCTGTTTATATCTCTGTGCATTTTCTTTGGCATCTGAATTAGTCCAAGTCAAATAAGAAGAAATATAGTAATTTGAATATGGAAAGTACATTATAACATTGATAATAAGGGCACAGAATAATGAGGTACTGATTAATATGCTCAAAGAATATAGGAACAGCAAATATATAAAATAATAATAGGTATATATAATAGCCACTACCCCTACAGCTGTGATAGAATTCCCAAGGAAAATATTCTCCCCAACTTCAGAAATGAGATCCAGGCTTTGTTGGAGAGGGCATAACTGTGACTCATTAAATAGCAGAGAAATTGCTGTAGTTCTGACAGAACTTACAGGAAATCCATTCTCTAGGATACCAGGAAAAGCTGTTCACGGGGAGCTGTCTCCTCAGAGATACTCACTACAAAATTGTCTGATGGCGTTGCTTGGCAGAAGACGCTGGTCTTGGGTGAACCATAGGAGCCACTCACTGGGGAAAAGCTTGTGTACTGCAGGAGATGCTGCTGGGGAAGCTGCTGGTGCTGCAGGAGGCTGCCAAGGTAGCACACCTCAGCCAGGAAGCAAAACCATTTCCTCCTGCCGCATCTCTCCAGCACCCTTCACTGACAAAGCTTAATATTATAGGGACTGGCAAAGACAATATATATATATATATATATATATATATATAATATATATATATATATATATATATATATATATATATATATTTGAAAGACCAAGATTTATTTTCACAGAGTAGGTGAAAAAGAATGTATTTAGTGCTGAAAGGTAAAGTCCCTTTTCTGGTTCTTCTTCCTTTGTCCCAGCATATGTAGGACAAAGAATTCCCTATTTACTCTTTCAACTTGTAGCTATCATTTCTTCTCTATCTTATCACTATACATAAGGGAAATGACTGTTTTATTCCACTGATGTTCATTAACTTTCAAAGCATCTGAAATATAAAAAGGACTCAGTGAACATGTTTTACTTAGTGAATGAATGCTGAATAAGGTAATACTCAAACTTAACACTTAATATTAGGATTTCCCTAAGCTACTACACACATTCATCCAAGTGTCCAATGTGTACTGAGAGCTGAATTCATTGTTACCCAGATATGCTTCTCTTCCTGTATTCCCCATTTCATCTTTTACCCAGTCATCCAGCTTAGAAACCCAGAAGCCCCCGTTTCTTTTTTCCTTGTTCTCTATATTTATTAATTATTATAGTGACACGGTTTCTCATCCTCTGGCTCTGTCCCCACTGTTATTCCTTGATCCAGGTCCTTGTCATAGCTCTTCTGGATGTTGTGACTTTTCTCCCTGCTGGCATTTCTTGTCTTCAGTCTTGAAAGCCTATTTCATTCTTCAGACTCTTGCCTTAGTTATCTAATAAAATGCAAATCACACCATGTACCTGCTTTGCTTAGCTCCTCCAGAGGGTATCTGTTGCTTAAAGCAATGCTTTTCAACCTAGGCTCTTAGGAAGCCCTAGGTGAATACAGTGACCTTCTCATGTTATGAAGAGGAAAAGGAACAGAGAGAGGGCAGGATGTTGTGACCCACATCTTTCTTCCTACTAAGAAGCTTAACTTTATCTCATTTACATACTTTTTGTAAGATGTTTGCATAGTGTTACACTATAGGTAACTATGACAACTATGACAAAATTCAAACAATTTTGTAAACAAATTGAGCTAAGGAATAAATTTCAAATCTTTGATATGGCATCTATAATATAGCTTTTCACTACTGTTAACCTGATCTCTAATTATTCATACTTTGCCAAAAATAAAAAAATAAACTATGGTTATATTCAATTATTCAGAGTTCCTTGAATATACCACATTTTAAAACTCATTCATTATTTCAATAAATGTCTTGAGTACTTACTATGTCTCATTTACTATTCCAAGTGATAGGGATGTACTAGTGATTAAAATTAAAAAATATTGATATATAGGATATAAACATATAAAAATTCTATGGAAAGGAGTATGAAATTAAGATAGAGAATATAGTTTTAATTATAAATATGCGGGCCAAGGAAAGCCTAACAGAGACATTGACATATGAGTTATAACTCAAAGTTGGAGAGTAAATAAGTACTTTAGACATCTCAAGGAATTGATTTTCCAGAGAATAAAAATTGCCAACTCCCCCCAGGCAATAGCATACCTGGAATATTAGATAAACACCCAAAAAGCTAATGTAGCTAGAGTAGGAGGAGCAAACATAAAAGGAGCAGGAGGGGAAATTATGGACAAGATGGGAACCAAACTACAAAGATCCAAGTAGGACACAGTAATAGTTATACCTTTTACTCAAGGTGACATGCTGTACTAGTTTGCCATGACTGCCATAACAGAGTACTATAGACTGGGTGGATCAAATCAATGGGAATTTATTCTTTCACCACAGTTCTGAAATTCAGTTATTCAAAATCAACGTGTTAGTGTCAGGGCCATCGTCTCTCTGATGGCTCTAAAGGAGAATTCCATTATTGGCTCTTTCTAGTTTCTGGTGGTGACTGTTGGTCCTTGGATTTCTAGTTTTGCATCTGCATCATTCCAATATCTATCTCCAATATCTATATCTGTCATTTTGTGGCGTTCTCCCTGCATGTATCTCTCTCCTACTGTGACACTGGTCATATTAGATTAAGGGCTTTTCCTACCCTAGTATGGCCTAATTTTCACTAATTGAAGCTTCAATCACTCTATTTCAAAATAAAGTGACTATTTGAGGTGTTTGGTGTTAGAATTTTTTGGGAGGGAAAATAATTCAACTAACAGAGTTTTGTTTTAGAAGTTATGTGATCTGACTTAGATTTTTTAAAATATCTTTTTGGCTACTATGTTTAAAGAAGAAAAAGTACCAAAATTCGAAGCAGGGAGATCACAAAGGAGATGATGATAGATGACACCTTAGACCAAGATGGGAATAATAGTGGTAATGAGAAGTGGTGGAATTTAGTTATATTTCAAAGGTAGAGATGATAGAATTTACTACTCGTTTCAAAGGAAGTTTGAAAGAGAAGATTATAGATGATTACAACATTTTTACCTGAGCGAATGGAAACATAGGATCGCTAACTTCTTAGATGGAAATTTTAAATTAAAAAGTTGATTCTAAAACCTCAATAGGGATAGGTTTAGTTTTATACCATCTTATAAATATAGACTCAGAGAAGTTTGGGGCATCAGTGTTATGTCCTATTTCTTCTGTGAGCCTTAAAGCAGAAGTACCATTATAAATTAGAGCTTAGAATATAGGGGGAGTGAAAGTCAGCGCAGTGGCCTATGTGTTAGGGGGATAAAAGATTGTGCAGACTGCCCACGCAGTGTGTTTCCCCCCAGTTTTACGGTGCCTTCTCACTCTTCTGTGCAGAAGTAAATTGCCTTGCTGAGTTAAGAAAAAATTTTTGATTCTAAAAGGATAAGATGAAATTTGGCTGGATATAGTGAATTTAAGATATGCTCTAAACATTTTGCACGAAAAGCCATAGTTTTGACCCATTGATTATGTCCTGTACAGTTCATCATATTTCCTGCTAATGTGTGTATGTGTGTGTGTGTGTGTATGTGTGTGTGTGTGTGTGTGTGTGTGTGTGTGTGTGTTACTGGGGATTGAAGCCTACCCCAGTACCTCTGAGCTACACCCTCATCTCTATTTTATTTTGAAACAGGATCTCGCTAGGTTGATGAGCGTCTCACTACTCACTGAGGCCTTCCTTGAACCTGTAATCCTCCTGTCTCAGCCTCCCAAGTACTGGGATTATAGGCACAAATCATCATGCCTGGCACTATTTTATATTTTAGCAAATATAAGTATGAATAGTGTACCAGTTTCATTTGATTGCCATACAACTTACCAAAAATTTCTTGGCTTAACCCAACAAAAACTTTAATCTCTCACACATCTAGAGATGAGAAGTCTGAAATCAAAACGTTGATAGGATTGGTTCCTTCTGGAAGTTCTGAGAAAATTTCTTCCAGGCTTCTGTTCTAGCTTCTTATAATCCTTGGCATTGCTTGGTTTATAGATACATGACTCCAATTTCTGCCCATGTCTTCATATCACCTTCTCTGTCCTCTTCTTTTCTCTTCTCTTCTCTTCTCTTCTCTTCTCTTCTCTTCTCTTCTCTTCTCTTCTCCTCTCCTCTCCTCTCCTCTCCTCTCCTCTCCTCTCCTCTCCTCTCTGCTCTTGTCTTCCCTTCCTTTCCCTTCCCTTCCCTTCCCTTCCCTTCCCTTCTCTTCTCTTCTCTTCTCTTCTCTTCTCTTCTCTTCTCTTCTCTTCTCTTCTCTTCTCTTCTCTCTCTTCTTCTCTTCATCTCTTTTTGGGACATTTTTTGGATTTATAACCCATTCCAAATCTAAGATGCTCTCATTTTAATAGGTAATTATATTCGCCAAGACTCTTCTTTAATAATTTTGCATTCATAGATTATGGATAGATCGATTTTTTTGAAGGGGGTAGGTAAATATAACCATTCAACTCAGTACAAATGATAACATTAAAAAAAACAACAGGTGTTGGTAGATTCTCACTTCATGCATGCAACTTCTGCTGTAGTTTTGTTTATTTGTATATGGGGCATACAGTGAGTAAAAAGAATTCTCACCTAATACTTGGCTAAAGCTAAGGGAATAGAAATAACTTGCCAATCTTTTTTTGAGTTTTCCGGTTACATATGACTGATGTTTCCCTTTCAAGAACTGTATTCAGAGTACTTACTGATAAAATGAAATCTATGTGGATAATAGCAACGAATCCCTCTGGTCTGGTGGTTGTAGGGAAGGATTCCACATGGACATACTGTGGCATGACAGTGCAAGTAAGATGCACAAAGCTCTAGGCCTATAGTGAGCCAAGTCGTAGAAAAGTATAGGCAAATATAAACAAGGTATATGTAAAATAGGTGTGGAAAATAAGAGAAGTTCTGCCATAAAGAGAGCCATCTGAATATTTTTGATAGAGTGGTGTGATTATTTATGTTATAAATCTAAAGCATATGTATTAGTTTTTGTTTGATGATGCGAGAAGCATTATTCTATGACAGCTCCTTGTTTACACTAAAAGTTCATTGTTGGTTTGATGCATTCAAGAAAATTGGTAACAAACATGGACTTAAATAATATGTTGGAGTTGGGGGTGGTGGTGCATACTTGTAATTCCAGTACTTGGAAGGCTGAGACAGGAGGATCACAGGTTTGCTGCCAGCCTCAGTAATTTAGTGAAGCCCTCCGTAACTTAGTGAGACCCTGTCTTAAAATAAAAAATGAAATAGGACTGGGGGTGTATATTAGAGGTAGAATGCCCCTGGGTTCAATCCCTAGTACCAAAAAAAAAACAAAATTGGGATTTTTTTCATCTCTTATATGGGTTCCATAAACTGATATATTCTCTCCACATTCGTCTATTGAAAACCTACCCCCATTGTGTATTGGAAATAGCACCTTTAGAGAGGTAATTAGTTAGTGGATGTCATAAGGAGAAGGGTCCTGATCCGATAGGATTGGTGACCTTAGAGGAAAAGAAAGATTGACTCTGTTCCCTGCTTCTCTCTCCCCTTGTTTGACATAAGCCCTGAGAAAGGCCACAGGAGAGCACAACAAGAAGGTAGTCACTAGCCAGGAAAAGAGCTCTCACTGGAAACTGACTATGCAGGCACCCTGATCTTAGACTTTCTGACTTCCAGCCCTGTATGTTTTGTTATCTAAGCCACCCCGTCTATGATATTTTTTATAGCAGCCCACGCTGACTAAGATAGTAAGCCAAAGTGATGTCACTGACCACATGAAAACCAGAAGACAAAAATCTAGTTCAAACATTTATAGTTATTTTAAAAGATTTTGCCCAGTGATAATGATTTAATGCTTGCAGCTGCTGAAGTTATGTTTAATTAATCACTTTCTGAAGCTTGACTTTTCATTTAGATAAAATTACTGCTCTTCTAAAATAATTTTGCTCATTTTAGATTTTGAGTTTTCTTATGTACACATGAAAAATGAAGTTATAGCTCCATTAACAGGAGAAGTACTTCAGAGTTATATTATGCTACTTTTATATCAAGGCCATTAAATGTTAAAAATAGGACACTTAGTTCTAACAATGGCTTGGGTTTTTTTTTTCCCCCCTCATTCAATCCATTAACTAAGAGGAAAACTTTTGGACATTTGTGTTGGTCCAGTGAAACATCTGACAAAATTTGAGTTACTGTATATTATTAATTCAATTAAATGGTTTAGTACTTAAGATAAAATAGGACATGATGTTAGCAAAACATATTTCCTTGCAGGAAAGTTATAAGGTAAAAATTTATGTCATAAAACCTGACTTTCTCATGGACACTGAATAAATGTATAAATAAATGGATAAATGAATCAAAGATATTTTGCATGGAAAATCATAATCCTTGTTAAAGAATGTATTAAAATTTCTCTTCACTATGAGTGACCTAAGGCTTGTTGCTCTCAGGAGTTCTGTGCATTTTAGATACTTGGTTTCCATAGTAGAGTATTGCCAACTTAGGTTAATAGTGCTGTAAACACAGACACAAAAATCTGATACAGTTAAATTATGTGACTCATTAAGATCTTATGTGGCTCATTTCAGAACTTTTAATACTTAAGTGGATTTCCCTTAGAAATAGCAGTTGCCTGCATTATATTTATGATCGAATAATCTGAGCAGTTGAGAATGGCTACTAATAGTATTTTCCAAAGTTCTGTTTTTCATTCAAGAAAAATGTTAAACATAAAAGCTATTTGCATTTACCTTTTCCAAACTTTTGGTTGAAAAAACAAAACAAACAAAAAACAATAAAACCTCTCTCTGGTTATTCTGTAGGGCAGTCAAATCAAATATTAAAAGTTAAGCAGTTTCTTCTCCTAATTATTCTCCAAGTTTTTCTTTCTTCTCTATTTTCTGCTTCTACTTTATAATTAATAGTTTTTACTGTAATAATAACTGTAAATATTAGAAATTTCAGATTCTCTTTATTTTTATTCTAAATGATTCTAGGCATCCACCCTTACTGACTAATATATATATATATATATATATATATATATAAAATTTATTTATTTATTTTGAAACAAGGTCTCGCTAAATTGCTGAGGCTGGCCTGAATCTGTGATTCTCCTGTCTCAGTCTCCCAAGTATATAATATATAACCATTTACTTTGTCTTTAGCATATCCTGACCTTTAAATGCTTTTCTGAAATGATTGATATGCATTTCTAACTAGTGTCTCCACTTCTGGTCTCTCCAGTTTCTAAATCTCTGTACATAATGCTATAAATTTAATCTTTCTAAAAAAAGACCCTTAAGCATGCTACTCCTTGCCCAATAACTTTCATTGTTTTCCATCTGATTCCTGGAGAAATTTGGGCTCCTACACTGGCAATTGAGTCCCATCCTACTTTTGTGATAGTGTTTTGCTTTTCTATTTCACACTCTATAGTCTAACAAAACTGAACCACTCACTGTTTCAAACATATATGATGCATTTTCTCTCCTAAATTCCATTCTAAAATTGTTTCTTCCAACAGATTCTTCCTTCTTACTCTTCTGCATATTCAAACAGATGCAAAATAGCATTTGATCTTGTCACCTTGTGTATAAACTTGAGCTGTGTAAAATATTTTTGCACTTAACTTTTTATTGTTATGAAAGTAATATGTGCAAATTTTATAAATTTCAAATCACCATTCTGCTTCCCTTAGATAGTTTTCCTTTATTCTTTTTGTGGTTGCATCCATAACTCCAAAGAATATGTTTTGATATAATCTTAGTTTTTTTTAAAAAATCAAGACTAAAAAGGAAAATTGAAGGGTTTAAGAGGTTTAGCTTAAAAAATGCAGGTGTTAGCACAGATCTTTGTTGGTTGTCACTTGCTTTTCCAAAAAAACTGTCTCTACACAATGGCTTTCAAATCTACATGCAGTGCATAGGATACTCTTTTTCAGATCCACTTCCATACAGCCTGGCCCACCTTTCCGTCCTGCCTCCCTTCCTCCCTTCCTCCCTTTCTCTTTCACTTTCCCTTCCTTCCTTCCTTCCTTCCTTCCTTCCTTCCTTCCTTCTTCCTTCCTTCCTTCCTGTCAGGGACCATTTTCCTATCTTAAGACTCTAAGTTGCATAAACTGCCTAAGAAGGTAAAAGCTCTACCAAATGAGCCGATCAGGATTTGCTGATATAATAGAAGGAAGTTCTCAGAAGACGGAGTTTCTTAATCTGGGGAGGAGAAAGGGTGCTGATTGTTATCATGATTGTTGATCCCTTGTTAGCATTATCTTCTGATTGTTATCATGATTGTTGATCCGCTTGTTAGGATTATCTTTGTAAAGATCTGATGCTCGGAAAAGGTATTTAAGGGCTGGGCTGAATAAAGTCGGGGCTGCTGCAGTGTGGGTGCCTGCCAGCCCTCCCAAAAAGGCTGCGGTATTGACTGCAGTCTTCCCGAAGCTACCTCTAGTTTTTCCTCTTGTCTCTTGTCTTTCTTCTTGTTTTCTCTTAATCCTCACTCCCCATTTCAGGGACCGATTGACTTTGCCGGCGGGCTCCAGCACTTCCTTCCTTCCTTCCTTCCCTCCCTCCCTCCCTCTCTTCCTCTCTCTCTCTCTCTCTTTCTTTCTTCTTTCTTTCATACTAAACCCAGAGATGTTCTACCTCTGAGCTACACCCCCCAGCCCTATTTTATTTTTTGTTTTAAAACAGGGTCTCTCTAAGTTACTGCGTGCTGCTGGCCTGAAACCTGCAACCCTCCTGTGTCAGCCTTTCAAGTACTAGGATTATACATGTGTACTACCACACCTGGCTCTGCCCACCTTTTTAACGCCTTTTAGTTTTTTTTTTCTACTAGTACTTAACTCCATGTTTGATGAGAGACCCTTCTCTAGATTCTCAGCAGTGAGGATTAATAAAAGCCAACTTTTAACAAGATCAGAGATAGAAGATTGATTATCCAACAGAAGATAAGTTTCAACTGCTGCTAATTATGAACTCTCTCAGATCCAGTACCACATTTCAGGAGCCCAGGAAATTCAACTTCCAGCCCAGCTCTTGGTCTTCTGCCTTTGGCTACAGTCAGTTTTTTTTTTTTTTTTTTTTTTTTTTTTTTTGCGGTACCGGGGATTGAACCCAGGGGCATTCTACCTCCGCGCTACGCCCCCGGCCCTATTTTTTATACTTTATTTTGAAACCAGGTCTCACAAAGTTGTGGAGGGCCTCACTAAGTAGAGAGAGAGAAAGAGAGAGAGAGACAGGGAGAGAGAGAGAGAGCTGAGGCTGGCCGTGAACCCGAATCCTCCGGTCTCCACCTCCCAAAGTACTGGGATTACAAGTGTGCACCGCCACACCCGGCTGCAGTAAGTTTTTCTTTCCCCAGTGGGAGTGCCCTTTAGACAGGTCTACACTGCTCAGACTATAGTTGCCAACATCTTACAGGACAATGAAAAGCAAAGTGTGTCCTTCTTTAAGGCAAGGTATACTTTCTGCAACATTATTTTATTTTTTAGATCTATTATCCTAAGAAAAATGAAAAATCAGAACATGCTCTTTCCAGAGAGATCTGAAGAATGGTCTTACTTTCAGCCTTTGAAGTTGTATCTGAATGAACACACATTATGCTCATGTTTTTTAAAACTAGAATGTTCAGCTGTAAATAATACTACACATAGGGTAGCAGTGTTATAGTCTATATAAAGCATTTGCAGTGATCAGACTCTTCTATTTGCTAAACTTACTCAATTAAATGTTGAGTATTTGGAAACTCTATAGTCCTTTAGACCACTGCTCACATAGGACAGAGACACCCTCACCCAACACAGATGCACATGCACACACAAACACACACACATGTACATGTGCACCCACAAATGCAGATTCACACATGCACATTTTTTGAAAAAAAGGTCATAACAAATATGACTGAGGTTAAATTCAAATTCCAAAAGAAAATTTTGATAAAAAAACAAATGATCTGTAAATTGTAACTTTTTCCCTACATAATCATATAGAAAATCTAGGTCTCTTGGCTTCATAGCACTTTAAACGTTCCAAAACTATATGAGGTCATTGCTTTAAATAAACAATTTCACTACTTAAATTATTACATTTCTTTTTTTTTTTTTTTTTTTTT